>JAREIK010001182.1:0-24497 GCA_029783825.1 Sapria himalayana
GATTAAATAGATAACAGACAGAATATATAGGCTAACAGGCATCTAGACAAATAGATAGATAGATAAACAGATAGATAGATAGATAGACAAATAGACATATAGACATATAGACAGACATATAGAACGAAAGATATACAAATAAATAGATAAACAAATTTATAGATAGATAAATAGACATATATACAAATAGAAAGATAGAAAAATAAACAGATAGACAAATAGTCACATAAACTGATAGATAGATTGATAGCTACATAGAAAGATAGACAGATCGCCAGATAGCCAATAGGCAGAAATATACATAGATAGATTGAAAAAAGGATAGAAAGAGAGAGAGAGAGAGATATATATATATATATATATATTATGTAGATAGATATATATATATATATATATATATATATATATATATATATATATACATATATATATATATATAGTTTGATAGATCGACAAATAGATAGATTGGAAGATAGGCAGATAGATAGATATATACATAGACAGGTGGATATATAGAAACACAAATATACAAATTGATAGTTTGATAGATAGATAGATATACAGATAGACATATAGATAGATATACAAATAGACAACTAGATAGATAGATAGATAGGTAGACAAACAAAAATATCGATAGACAGATAGACACATAGATAAAAAGAGAGATAAATAGATGGAAAGACAAATAGATAGATAGATAGATATACAGATAAACATGTATATAGATAGACATATAGACAAATAAATAGATAGATAGATAAATAGATATACAGATATACATATAAGAAGATAAAATTATAGACATATAGGTAAATATGCAGATATGCAGATAGGTTGAATGAAAGATAGACAAATAGATATGTTCTATTTGTCTATATCCATGAGGATATAAAAAAAGGCTTACACATGCCAATAAAATAAATTTTTTGATTCTTGATTGAAAGAGAGCCCATACTTCTTGCCCTTCTCAAACCACCAATGGGGTAGTTTGTTCTAATAGGCTACGAGGTTGTTATTTTTTTAGAGGTGAACTATGTTTTAAAAAAATTTCTTTGAGTGTGTGCATGAGAGATATTTTAGAAGAAATTACAATAATCACATAGGGGTACAACATTGTTTTAGTTTGTTAGCATACATGAGTCAAATTACCTTTGATAGCCCAGTGATTCAACATCAAATATGATGAGACATAATAGAGATTAAGTAAAAGCTCCTCTTATTTTGGTTAGAGCTTTAGTAATCATTCTAGAGTTGAGAGAGGAACAAAAGAAATTATTTTAATTATTCAATATAATAATAATTATTTATCAGTTTATTTTTATAGAAATATTAATAACAAAATAAATTATTCGTGAGACGGATCTAAATTCAATTAAACCGGTATATCCTAAATAATAAAGAATAAATCTTATATTTTTTATTTTAATTTTAAATATTCAAATTTAATTATTTATTTTTTTATTTTTATATAAATATTAATTACAAAATAAATTATGAGTTACACAAAAATAATTTATATAAATTATTTTTCATCAAAATAATATAGATAAACTTTTTAAAAGAAAATAAAAATTTCAAAACAAAAAAATTATTATATAGTAATATATTTTGTATTGCTTCTGAATCATTCTAGGTTTTGTGATTATATTATAATTGATATCTATCTTATTAATAATAGCTTATCAATTTATTTTTTGATCATTATTAGAATATTTATCAATAAAATAGTTATTTTTGAAGTTATATGATATATAAATATAAAGATTATTATAACTAAATATTGAATTCACTTTTGATAAAAATTTAAAACTTATTATATTTTCTAAGGTTATAACCTTTGAAAATATCAAAAAATAATAAAAATAAATTTTTTGTTTTTTCAATTTTTAAATAAAACCTATAAACTACTAAATGTATACACAGTTAAATAAGTAAACTCCTAGACCCTGTAATGCCTAAATACAGTAAGCATTAAACTGATATATAATACATAATAAATAATAAATCTAATTTTTATTTCCATTTATTATAATTTTAAATATTCATTTTAATTATTTATTAGTTTATTTTGATAGAAATATTTATTACAAAATAAATTATGAGTGCGACAAACATAATTTAAATAATTTTTTTTAATCAATATAAGTAATTATGCTTATAAAATAAGTAAAAATTTTAAAATTAAAAATTATTATTAAGGAATATATTTTACTTTGATTTTGAATCAATTTGGATTTTGTAAATATTATTTAATTAATTTCTATCTTTTTATTAATAGTTTATTAATTTAATTTTTGATCATTATTATAATATCTATCAAAAAAATTATTTATATTGAATTTATATGATATATAATTATTAATATTATTATAACTAAAATATTATATTTACATTTAAAAAAATTTTAAATATTATTATATTTTCAAAGGTAATAACCTATGAAACTGAGAAAAAATTATGAAATTTTTTTTATTATTTTATTGTTTAAATAAAACCTATAAACCACTAAATGCATAAAAACATAAATCGCTAAATTTCAAATGACAAAACACCTAAATACTTAAACAATTTAACTGGCATAGATTAATAATAAATCATAAATTTCATTTTAATTTTTATTCAGTATAATTTAAAATTTTATTTTTATTATTTATCAGTTTATTTTTATAGAAATATTAATTACAAAATAAATTATTAGTGAGACAGAAATAATTAAAATAAAATTGGTATACCCTAAATAATAATTAATAAATCTCATTTTTTTATTATAATTTTAAATATTCATTTTAATAATTTATTTGTTTATTTTTATATAAATATTAATTATAAAATAAATTATGATTTAAACAAATATAATTTATATAAATTATTTTTAATCAAAAAATATAGATAAACTGTTTAAAATAAAAAAAAATTCAAAACAAAAAATTATTATATTGTAATATATTTTGCTTTGCATTTGAATTATTTTTGGTTTTGTAATTATATTTTAATTGATATCTATCTAATTAATAATAGATTATTTATTTATTTTTTGATCATTATTAAAATATTTATCAATAAAATTTGTTATATTGAATTTATATGATATATAAATATAATGATTATTATAACTAAATATTGTATTCACTTTTGAAAAAATTTTAAAAATTATTATATTTTCCAAGGTTATCACCTTAGAAAATGTGAAAAAAAATCGAAAATAATTTTTTTGTTATTTCATTGTTTAAATAAAACCTATAAACAACTTAATGCCTAAAAACATAAATCGCTAAACTTTTAAATGATAAAACCTATAAATACTTAAACCATTAAACTGGTAAACTTTAATAATAATTCATAAATCTCATTTTAATTTTTATTCAGTATAATTTTAAATTTTTATTTTAATTATTTATCAGTTTATTTTTATAGAAATATTAATTACAAAATAAATTATTAGTGTGACAGATATAATTTAAATTAAAATAGTATCCTGAAATAATAAATAATAAATCTCATTTTTTTTCATTATAATTTTAAATATTCATTTTAATTATTTATTTGTTTATTTATATATAAATATTAATTACAAAATAATTTGAGCTAGACAAAAATAATTTATATAAATTATTTTTCATCAAAAAATTATAGATAAACTTTTTAAAAGAAAAAAAAATTTCGAAACAAAAATTATTATATAGTAATATATTTTGCTTTGCTTTTGAATCATTTTAGGTTTTGTAATTATATTTTAATTGATATCAATCTTATTAATAATAGATTATTAATTTATGTTTTGATCATTATTAGAATATTTATCAATAAAATTATTTATATTGAATTTACCTGATATATAATTATTAAGATTACTATAACTAAATATAAATAATTTTATTAAAAGTTATTATAATAATGATCAATAAATAAATTAATAAACTAGTATTAATAACAATGATATAAATTAAAATATAATTGTAGAATCTAAAATGATTTAAAATCAAAATAAGATATATTACTAAATAATAATTTTTTATTTTAAAAATTTGGCCTCATTTTATAAGCATATATATTTTTTTGATGAAAAATAATTTATTTAAATTATTTCTGTCTAACTAATAATTTATTTTGTAATTAATATTTCTATAAAAATAAATTGATAAATAATAAAAAAGAATATTTAAACTTATAATGAATACTTATAAAAAAAGAATTATGATTTATTATTTAGGGTACACTTAATTAATGGTTTAAGTTTTTTGTGGTTTTTGGGTTAAAAAGTATATTGATTTATATGTTTGCACATTTAGGTGCTTATAGGTTTTATTTAATCAATGAAATAACAAAAAATTTATTTTTATGAATTTTCGTGATTTTCAAAGGTTATTCCGTTTGAAAATATAATAATTTTTAATTCTTTCTAAAATATGAATGCAATACTTAGTTATAATAATCTTAATAATTATATTTGATGTAAATTTAATATAAAAAATTTTATTAATATATATTATTATAATGATCAAAAAATAAATTAATAAACTATTATTAATAAGATAGATATTAATTAAAATATATTTGCAGAACCCAAAATAATTCAAAATCAAAGTAAATTATATTACTAAATAAAATTTAATATTTTTAAAATTTTATTTATTTTTATAAGCTTATTTTTTTCATAAAAAATAATATATTTAAATTATATGTCTCACTCATTATTTATTTTGTAATTAATATTCCTATAGAAATAAACTAAATTAATAATTAAAATCAATATTTAAAATTATATTGAATATAAATAAAAATGAAATTTATTATTTATTATTTAGGTTATATAGGATTAATGGTTTAAGTATTTAGGGGGTTTTGGGGTTAAGGAGTCTAGATATTTAAATGATTAGGCATTTAGTGGTTTATAAGTTTTATTTAAATAATAAAATAATAAAAAAATTATTTTTGTGATTTATTATCATTTTCAAAGGTTATAACCTTCGAAAATATAATAATTTTTAAATTTGTTTCAAATGTAAATATAATATCTAGTTATAATAATCTTAATAGTTATATGACATTTAAATTCAATATAAGTTATTTTATTGATATATTATATAATAATGATCAAAAAATAAATTAATAAACTATTATTAATAAGATTGATAGCAATTAAAATATAAATGCAAAACCTATAATAATTCAAAATCAAAGTAAAATATATTATTAAATGATAATTTTTTGTTTTTAAATTTTTACTTCTTTTTATAAGCTTATTTTTATTTTTTGATTAAAAATAAATTATTAAAATTATATTTGTCTCACTCATTATTTATTTTGGAATTAATATTTCTATAAAAAATAAACTAACAAATAATTAAAATGAATATTTAAAATTATTATGAATACAAATTAAAATGATATTTATGATTTATTATATATAGTATACCAGTTTAATGGATTGTTAATTTAGGGGTTTTGTCATTTAGGAGTTTAGCAATTTATGTTTTTAGGCATTTAGTGGTTTATAGTTTGTATTTATATAATAAAAATAACAAAAAAGTTTTTTTGATTTTATCTGATTTTCAAAGGTTATAACCTTTGAAAATAAAATAATTTTTAAAATTTTTTGAAATGTGAATACCATGTATAATTATATTTATCTTACTAATTATATAATATATAAATTCAATATAAACAATTTTAATGATAGATATTATAATAATGATCAAAAATTAAATTAATAAACTATTATTAATAATATAAATATTAATTAAAATATATTTACATAACACAAAATGATTCAAAATCAAATCAAAATATATAACTAAATAATAATATTTAATTTTCAAATATTTTCTTCTTTTTATAAGCTTATATTTTTTATTGATCAAAAATAAATTATTTAAATAATATTTGTCTCACTCAAAATTTATTTAGTAATTAATTTTTCAAAAAAAATAAACTATAAATAATTAAAATGAATATTAAAAATTATAATAAATAGCGATAAAAATGAGATTTATTATTTATTAAGTTGTATATAGATGTTAAAAGGTTTATGTATTTAGGGGTTTTGGGGTCTATGAGCTTACTAATTTAAGTAAGTAATCATTTAATGATCTATAGGTTTTATTTTAAAAATGAAATAACAAAAAATTTATTTTTATTATTTTTTCTCATTTTTTAAGGTTATAACATTTGAAATTATAAAATTTTTAAATTTGTTTCAAAAGTGAATACAATATTTATTTATAATAATCATAATAATTATATATCATATAAATTCAATATAAACAATTTTATTGATAGATATTTTATTAATTATCAAAAAATAAATTAAAAATCTATTATGAATAAGATTGATAATACTAAAAATATAATATCAAAACTTAAAATGATTCAAAAGCAAAACAAAATATATATCTAAATAATAATTATTTGTTTTTAAATTTTTATGATTTTTATAAAATTATCTATTTTTTGATGAAAAATATTTTTAATAAATTATATTTTTAACACATAATTTATTTTATAATTAATATATATATAAAAATAAAAAACTAAACAATCAAAGTGATTTTTTTAAAATTATAATGAAAACAAATATAAATGAGATTTATTAATTATTATTTAGTGTATACCGGTTTAAAGGATTATCAATATAGGGGTATCGGGATTTTGTAGTTTAGTCATTTAAGTTTTTAGGCATTTAGTGGTGTATAACTTTTATTTAGTCATAATAATCATTATATTTATAAATCTTATAAATTCAATATAAACATTTTTATTGATAAATATTCTAATAATGATCAAAAAATAAATTAATAATCTATTATTAATAAGATAAATATCAATTAAAATATAATTACAAAACCTTAAATGATTCAGAAGAAAAGCAAAATATATTACTATATAATAATTTTTTGTTTTGAAATTTTTTTTCTTTTAAAAAGTTTATCAATAATTTTTTATGAAAAATAATTTATATATATTATATTTGTCTAACTCGATTTATTTTGTAATTAATATTTATATATAAATATTACAATTAAATAATTAAAATGAATATTTAAAATTATAATGAAAAAAAATGAGATTTATTATTTATTATTTAGGGATATCGGTTTAATTTAAATTAGATCTGTCTCACTAATAATTTATTTTGTAATTAATATTTCTATAAAATAAATTGATAAATAATTAAAATAAAAATTTAAAATTAAACTGAATAAAAATTAAAATCAGATTTATGATTTATTAATAATGTATACCAGTTTAATGGTTTAAGTATTTAGAGGTTTTGTCGTTAGGAGTTTAGTGATTTATGTTTTTAGGCTTTTAATGGTTTATAGGTTTTATTTAAAAAAATAAAATACCAAAAAAAAATTTTATTATTTTTTATCATTTTCATAGGTTATAACATTTGATAATATAATAATATTTAAAAATTCTTGAAATTTTAATACAATATTTTGTTATACTAATATTAATAATTATATATCATATAAATTGAATATAAATAATTTTATTGATAGATATTATAATAATGATCAAATATTAAATTTATAAACTATTAATATTAAGATAGATAATAATTAAAAAATATTTACAAAACCCAAATTGATTCAAAATTAAAGTAACTTATATTACTTCATAATAATTTTTAATTTTAAAATTTATACATCTTTTATAAGCGTATATTTTTATTAGATTAATAATATATTATTTAAATTATATTTGTCCCCCTCATAATTTATTTTCTAAAAAAATTTCAAAATAAATACACTAATAAATAATTAAAATGAATATTTAAAAATATAATAAATAGCAATAAAAATTAGATTTATTAATTATTAAGTAGTATTTAGCGGTTTAATGGTTTAAGTATTTACTCATTATAGGGTTTAGGAGTTTACTGATTTAAAAGTGTATGCATTTAGTGGTTTATAAGTTTTATTAAAAAAATAAAATAATAAAAAATTTATTTTTATTATTTTTTGATATTTTCAATGGTTATAACCTTTGAAAATATAATAATTTTTAATTTTTTTTAAAATGTGAATACAATATTTAGTTATAATAATCATTATATTTATATATCATATAAATTCAAAATAAATAATTTTTTTGATAAATATTCTAATAATGATCAAAAAATAGATTAATAATCTATTATTAATAAGATAAATATCGATTAAAATATAATTACAAAACCTAAAATAATTTAGAAGAAATGCAAAATATATTACTATATAATAATTTTTTGTTTTGAAATTTTTTATTCTTTTAAAAATTTTATCAATAATTTTTTGATGAAAAATAATTTATATAAATTATATTTGTCTAACTCAATTTATTTTGTAATTTATATTTATATATAAATAAACAAATAAATAATTAAAATGAATATTTAAAATTATAATTAAAAAAATGAGATTTATTATTTATTATTTAGGGATACCTGTTTAATTTAATTAGATTTGTCTCCTAATAATTTATTTTCTAATCTATATTTCTATAAAATAAATTGATAAATAATTAAAATAAAAATATAAAATTATACTGAATAAAATTTAAAATGAGATTTATGATTTATTATTAATGTATACAAGTTTAATGATTTAAGTATTTAGAGGTTTTGTCGTTAGGAGTTTAACGATTTATGTTTTTAGGCTTTTAATGGTTTATAGGTTTTTTTTTTTAAAATAAAATAACAAAAACAATTTCTATAATTTGTTATCATTTTCATAGGTTATAACATTTTAAAATATAATAATATTTAAAATTTTTTGAAATTTTAATACAATATTTTGTTAATATAATATTAATAATTATATATCATATAAATTTAATTGATAGATATTATAATAATGATCAAAAATTAAATTTATAAACTATTAATATTAAGATAGATATTAATTAAAAAATATTTACAAGACCCGAAATTTATTCAAAATTAAAGTAACTTATATTACTTGATAATAATTTTTAATTTTTAAATTTATACTTCTTTTATAAGCATATATTTTTATTAGATAAATAATATATTATTTAAATTATATATGTCCCACTTATAATTTATTTTGTAATAAATATTTCTAAATAAATACACTAATAAATAATTAAAATGAATATTTAAAAATATAATAAATATCAATAAAAATTAGATTTATTAATTATTAAATAGTATTTAGCGGTTTAATGATTTATGTATTTAGGCATTAGGGGGTTTAAAAGTTTACTGATATAACTTTATACGCATTTAGTAGGGCTGCTCACGGGACTCGAAGATTCGCGACCTGACCCGAAGTCTTGTCCCGAAAGAATTGGGACTGAGAAAAATCTGTTGACTTTGACTTTTCCCATCCCATTCTGTCACGTATTTTGTCTTTTGGGATGGTTCCGGATCTCAAGCAATATCCATACCGAGAACCGTCCCATCCTAAAAACCCAATACTATAACTAGGAATATATATATATATATATATAACATGAAGATGCCACCAATTCCGCTACTGCCCATCCAATTCCGATGCACCTATTACTGTTCCGACGAGTTACAGGCCACCTCACACCGTTCCAGCCGTGTTAAGTTAGGTCCAGCCCTTGTTCATCGCACTTCTGGTTGCCTCCACCGTGTCTCAGATGCCACCAGCCTTTTGGTTTGTTTTTCTAACGAGAATTGAGTGATTAATTATTATTATTTTGTGTCTCAGATAGTTTTGTTGAGTATTGGTTGTGGTGTTGTGGTTGGGCCGAATGAGTGGGCTGAATGTGTTACAGTTAGTTTTGTAGAGCTTGCTTGTTTGAAATATTTATATGTATTCATACTTAATATATCATATTAATTAATGGCAATGCAGATGCCACAATCCAGTGATAAACGAAAAATACAATAAATTGAAGATGATCACATCTCAAATGATCAAAGTATTGGTAAATCCAATCATCATTTTTTCATGAACCCTCCTATTATTACGACATGTTCTTCAATTCCAATTGTAAAAGAAAGTCAAGGTACATCTGAACCTCAAGCTCATAAAAAGTATAAGTCTGCTGTATGGGAAACTTATCAGATATTAGTTGATTCAGAGGGAAATGAAACTGGTAGGGCAGCTTGTATATGGTGTAGGAAAGAATATTTGGCAAAAAGTGATCAAGATACTTCGGGTTTATGGAAATACCTGAGATAGACTTGTAGGAAATTTCCACACAAAAAAGAATAAAAAGAAGTTTTCATAGGTAAAGACAAGTCACAATCTTTGGTGAGTTTCACTAAAGGTACTAGTTTAGAGGATAACAAATTAACTTGTTGGCAATTTGATCAACAACTAGTTAGGAAGGCTTTGGTGAAAATGATCATAAAAGATGAATTGCCTTTTTGTTTTGTTGAGAGGGATGAGTTCAAGGAGTTTTGTGAAGTTAGTGTGCCTCAATTTAAAATTCCATCTACGCACTCTATATTGAGGGATTATTTTTCTTTGTTTGTGAAAAAAATAAGAAATTATTTGATAGCATATCATCTCATTGTTGTAGAGTTTCATTAACTACCGACACTTGGACTAGCATTCAAAATTTGTCTTATATATGTTTGACTATTCATTTATTTGATTCTCAATGGAATATGCATAAAAGGCTTTTGAACTTTTGGGTAATTAAAAGTCATTCTGGAGTTAATATTAGAAATTATATTGAGATTTGCATGAATGAATGGGGTTTGAGAAAGTTGATGTGCATTACTATTGACAATGCATCAAATAATGATGTTGCAGTTGAACAATTGAAAAAAAGGCTTGGGAAGAAAAGTGTTGTACCTTTGAGAGGCGAGCATTTTCATATGAGATGTTGTGCTCATATCCTAAACTTAATTGTCAGAGATGGCATTGCAGTAGTTGAGGGTGCTATTCAAAAAATTAGAGGTGTGGTGAAATATGTGAGGAGCAGTCCTAAAAGATTTGATATGTTTAAGTTATGTGTTGAAGAAGCAAACTTGTCTGGATCTTCATTGGAATTAGATTGTCCTACAAGATGGAATTCAACTTATTTGATTCTATAAACTGATATAAAATATCAAAAAGAATTTGATAAGTTGGAGGACAAAGACAAAAGGTTTTTGAAGGAGTTTAGTTCAAATATTGCAACTGAGAGAGACTGAACAAACGCCAAAATTTTGGCTCATATCTTGAAAACTTTTTATGAGGTAACTTGTAAATTTTATGGCTCATAATATTCTACCTCTATTGTTTATTTTTCTGAGATTATTCATATTTGAAAGAAATTGAGATTTGTGAAAATAGTCGAGATTCAATGGTGTCTGAAATGGGTATGAACTTGAGGCATAAATTCGACAAATATTGGGGTTCTCTTCAGTCAACAAATATTATGCTTTTTTTAGCTGTAGTGTTGGATCCTAGATATAAGCTCAAATATCTCAATGTTAAGTACACTTTGTATTATGGAGAGTAATTGGCTAAAAATGTGGTAAAAAAGGTTATAAATGCTTTAAATGAGATGATGGATGATTATAAATATTTAAATAAAGATGAATCAAAAGAAGATGATTTCTCTTCTACTGTGTTGAATAAAAGTGATGATTTCTTTGATGGTAGTGATACTTATGTTGATGATTTTTTTTGTTGATTTGGAGAAAGAACAAGAAGTTGCAACTTTGGAAGAGTTGGATAGGTACTTGGAGGAAAAACTTAAAAAAATAGAATTGATTTTGATCTTCTAAACTGGTGGAAGGTAAATGAGGTTAGGTATCCTTCTTTGGTAATTGTAGCAAGGGATGTATTTGCTATCCAAGCATCTACTGTGGCTTACGAATCTACATTTAGCATAGGGGAAAGAACTTTAGATAAATTTAAGAGTTCCTTTACACCTATTACAGCTGAAGTTCTCATATGTCTACAAGATTGGTTTAGAAGCTCAAACAAACCTATTGAAATTCAAGAATTAGTTCAACACCTTGATGATAATGAATCAGGTAAGTATACAAATCTTGTAAATTTTAATTTCACTTTTAATTATTTTATTCATTAAATTTAATAAAAATATGGTTCAATTACAATTTTCAGAGGGGTCACAATATCCAAATATTCTTCAAACTATAGTTGGCGAACTAAATTTGGAATGGGTGTATTAAATTTTATAAGGTAATATTTTGTTTTTTTATTACTCTTTCATCTTAGAAATTTATTTCTACATGATTAACATATTTTCATCTTTGGTTGTCCTTATACAGTGGAGGAAGAAAAGGGAGGAATTGTAGAAGAGATAATTAATTGGCTTTGGATTTTCATTGCTGTTGCGGGACGGACGTTTGAAATGATCATTATCATTGTAGTTATTAGTTGTATTTTTTTTGTTATATTAAGCTTTCTAATTTTAGCAATTACTTAAGTAGTTATTGATGCTACCAATGTTTGTGGTCATCTTTAGCTATTCTTTAATATTTTAAGTAATTGTTAAAAAATGTAGTATTGCTATTATGGTTAACTTTCACTCGTCTGAACAAAGCTAACTTGTGAAAAAACAAAGAACCAAATTAAGCACACAACTCAGTCCCGTTCTATTAAACTTTTCTATCCTTTTCTGCACATCAAAACTTTTGACAAGGTAATGGAACTCGTTTGCGGTATTCAGTCTATTTGACAAAACAAATTTGGCCCAATTTGAGTTTGAAAGATACATAACTAAGGAATGATAAATGGTACAACAAAAGGTTTCGACAAGAACGAACTTGACCGGTTTGAAGAAAATAAATTGAAAAAAATCTTCGAACTTCGTTCCGTCCCAGAACCGTTTTATCCTACCCAAAATCCCCAATCTCTGTCTTGTCCCATCCCAATATTTTCAACCTATGGGACGGATCTGGATCTTCAAAAAAAATCACCGAACTGTGGGAAGGGACTGTTGATTTGTAATCCCCATTTCGTCCCGTCCCATGAGCACCCCTAGCATTGAGTGGTTTATAGGTTTTATTTAAAAAATAAAATAACAAAAAAATTATTTTTATTATTTTTTGATATTTTCAAAGGTTAAAACCTTTGAAAATATAATAATTTTTAAATTTTTTTCAAATGTGAATACAATATTTAGTTATACTAATCATTATATTTATATATTATATAAATTCAATATAAACAATTTTATTGATAAATATTCTAATAATAATCAAAAAATAAATTAATAATTTATTAATAATAAGATAGATATTAATTAAAATATAATTACAAAACTTAAAATGATTAATAAGCAAAGAAAAATATATTACTATATAATAATTTTTTGTTTTTGAATTTTTTATTCTTTTAAAAAGTTTATCTATTTTTTTGATGAAAAATAATTTATATAAATTATATTTGTTTAACACATAATTTATTTTGTAATTAATATTTATATAAAAATATACAAATAAATAATTAAAATGAATATTTAAAGTTATAATAAAATTTATTATTTATTATTTAGGGATACCGGTTTAATTTAGATTTGATCCGTCTCACTAATAATTTATTTTATAATTAATATTTCTATAAAAATAAACTGATAAATAATTAATATAAAAATTTAAAATTATAATGAATATAAATTAAAATAAGATTGAAGATTTATTATTAATGTATACCAGTTTAATAGTTTAAGAATTTAGAGGTTTTGTCGTTAGGAATTTAGTGATTTATGTTTTTAGGCTTTTAGTGGTTTATAGGTTTTATATAAAAAAATAAAATAACAAAAAAAATTCTATAATTTATTATCATTTTCATAGGTTATAACCTTTGAAAATATAATAATATTTACAATTTTTTGAAATGTGAATACAATATTTAGTTTTAATAATATTAATAATTATATATCATATAAATTCAATATAAATAATTTTATTGATAGATAATATAATAATGATCAATAATTAAATTAATAAACTATTAATAAAAAGATAAATATTAATTAAAAATATTTACAAGATCCAAATTGATTCAAAATTATAGTAAATTAAATTATTGGATAATAATTTTTAATTTTAAAATTTCTACTTCTTTTATAAGCGTATATTTTTTTTATTAAAAATAAATTAATTAAATTATATTTGTCGCACTCATACTTTATTTTGTAATAAATATTTCTATAAAAATAAACTAATAAATAATTAAAATGAATATTTAAAATTATAAAAATAAGAAATAAAAATTAGATTTATCAATTATTAAGATGTATATAGCACTTTAATGGTTTATGTATTAAGGAATTACGGGGTTTAGGAGTTTACTGATTTAACTGTGTGTGCATTTAGTGGTTTATAGATTTTATTTAAGAAAAAAAATAAAAAAAATTATTTTTATTATTTTTTGATATTTTCAAAGGTTATAACCTTTGAAAATATTATAATTTTTAATTTTTTTTAAAAGTGAATAAATATTTATTTATAATAATCATAATAATTATATATCATATAATTTCAATATAAACAATTTTATTGATAGATATTCTAATAATAATCAAAAAGAAAATTAAAAATCTATTATGATTAAAATTGATATTACTTAAAATATAATATCAAAAACTAAAATAATTCAAAAGCAAAGCAAAATATATTACTTAATAATAATTATTTGTTTTTAAATTTTTATTCTTTTTATAAGCTTATCTATTTTGTGATAAAAAATAATATTTATAAATTATATTTTTGACTCATAATTTATTTTATAATTAATATATATATATAAATAAAAAACTAAACAATCAAAATGAATTTTATAAATTATAATGAAAACAAATAAAAATAAGATTTATTAATTATTATTTAGGGTATACCCGTTTAAACGATTATATAAATAGGGGTATCGGGTTTTTGTAGTATAGTGATTTAAGTGTTTAGTCATTTAGTGATTTATAGGTTTTATTTAAACAATGAAATAATAATAAAAAATATATTTTTTTTGTTTTTTCACATGTTCAAAGGTTATAATCTTTGAAAATATAATAATTTTAAATTTTTTTTAAAAATAAATAGAATATTTAGTTATAATAATTATTAAATCTATATATCTTATAAATATTTTTATTAATAAATATTCTAATAATGATCAAAAAATAAATAAATAATCTATTATTAATAAGTTAGATATCAATTAAAATATAATTACGAAACCTAAAATGATTTAGAAACAAAGTAAAATATATTACTATATAATAATTTTTTGTTTTTAATTTTTTTCTTCTTTTAATAAGTTTATCTATATTTTTTTGTTGAAAAATAATTTATATAAATTATATTTGTCTAACTTATAATTTATTTGTATTTAATATTTATATAAAAATAAACAAATAAATAATTAAAATTAATATTTAAAATTATAATGAAAAAAATAAAAATGAAATTTATTATTTATTTTTTATTATTTAGGATATACCTGTTTAAAAAATTTATCTATTTAGGGTTTTCAAGATTTCGAAGTTATTGATTTAAGTATTTAGGCATTTAATGGTTTATAGCTTTTATTTAAACAATGAAATAACAAAAAATTTATTTTTGAAATTTTTTCAAATTTTCAAATATCATAACATTTGAAAATATAATAATTTTAAAACTTTTTTACAATATTTAGTAATAATTATTATTATAACTATATATAATATAAACTAATATAAACAATTTTATTGATAAAATTATATCAATTATCAAAAAATAAATTAATAAACATTTATTAATATGATAGATATAAATTAAAATATAATTAAAAAACATAAAATTATTAAAAATCAAAGTAAAATTCCTTACTAAATAATAATTTTTTTATGTTTTTGCATCATTTTATAAGCTTATTTTTTTTTGTTGAAAAATATATTATATAAATTATATCTGTCAATCATAATTTATTTTGTAATTAATATTTCTATAAATTATTTAAATTATATTTAAGGTTTACGAGTTTAAATGTTTAGGTATTTAGGGGCTTCGGGGTTTAGGAGTTTAGAGATTTATGTATTTAGGCATTTAATAGTTTATAAGTTTTATTTAAACAATGATATAACAAAAAATTTATTTTTGTTATTTTTTATCATTTTTGAAGGTTATAACCTTTGAAAATATAACAATTTTTAAATTTTTTTAATATGTGAATACTATATTTAGTTATGATAATCATAATAATTATATATCATGTTAATTCAATATAAACAATTATATTGATAGATATTATATTAATGATCAAAAAAAAATTAATAAGCTATTATTAAATAGATATATATTTTTTAAAATATATTTGCAAAATATAAATTTATTCAAAATCAAAGTAAAATATAATAGTAAATAATAATTTTTTTGATGTTTTGCTTATTTTTATAAGTTTATATTTTTTGTTATTAAAAGTAAATTATTTAAATTAGATTTGCCTTCCACATAATTTATTTTTAATTTATAATTTTATAAAAATAATCTAATAAATAATTAAAATATATATTTAAAATTATAATGAATACAAATAAAATTGAGATTTATTATCTATTATTTATTATTCAGGATATAATAGTTTAATGGATTAAGTATTTAGGTGTTTTGGGGTTTAGAGATTTAAGTGTTTAGGCCTTTAGTTATTTATAGTTTTTATTTAAAGAATAAAAAAATAATAAATTAAATTTTTTGATTTTTTTTAAATTTTTGAAGGTTATAACCTTTGAAAATATAATAATTTTTAATTTTTTTTAATGTTAATATAATATTTAGTTATAATATTCTTAATAATTATATATAATGTAAACTCAATATAAATAATTCTATTAATAGATATTATAATAATGACCTATAAAAAATTAATAAACAATTTTTAATAAGAATGATTTCAATTAAAATAAAATTGCAAAATCTAAAATGATTCAAAATAAAAATAAAATATATTACTAAATAATAAATTTTTGTTTTTAAAATTTTGGCTCTTTTTATAAGGATATATATTTTTTTGATGAAAAATAAATTATTTAAAATAGATCTGTCTCACTAATAATTTAATTTGTAATTAATATTTCTATAAAAATAAACTGATAAATAATTAAAATAAAAATTTAAAATTACACTTAATAAAAATTATAATGAGATTTATGATTTATTATTAATGTATACCAATTTAATAGTTTAAGTATTTAAAAGTTTTGTCGTTTAGGAGTTCAGCGATTAATGTTTTTAGGCATTTAGTGATATATAGGTTTTATTTAAACAATAAAATAACAAAAAATATATATATAATTTTTTGTCATTTTCATAGGTTATAACCTTTGAAAATATAATAATAATTAAAATTTTTTGAAATGTAAATACATTATTTAATTATAATAATTTTAATAATTATATATCATATAAATTCAATATAAACAATTATATTGATAGATATTTTAATAATAATCAAAAATTAAATTAATAAACTATTAATAATAATCTAGATATTAATTAAAAAATATTTACAAAACCCAAATTGATTCATTATAATTTTAAATATTCTTTTTAATTATTTTTTAGTTTATTTTTATAGAAATATTAATTACAAAATAAATAATGAGTGAGACATATATAATTTAAATAAATTATTATTTATGAAAAAAAAATAAGCTTATAAAATTAAACAAAATTTCAAAAATTTAAAATTTTATTTAGTAATATAATTTACTATGATTTTTAATTATTTTGGGTTCTGCAAATATATTTTAATTAATATTTATCTTATTAATAATAGTTTATTAATTTATTTTTTGATCATCAAAATAATATATATTAATAAATTTTTTATATTGAATTTACATCAAATATAATTATTAAGATTATTATAACTAAGTATTGCATTCATATTTTAGAACTATTAAAAAATTATTATATTTTCAAAGGTTGTAACATTTGAAAATCACGAAAATTCATAAAAATAAATTTTTTGTTATTTCATTAATTAAATAAAACCTATAAAGACCTAAATGTGTAAACATATAAATCAATAAACTCATTAACCCAAAAACCACAATATACTTAAACCATTAAATAGGTATACCCTAAATAATAAATCATAAATCTCATTTTTATTAGTATTCATTATAATTTTATATATACATTTTAATTATTTATAAATTTATTTTTATAGAAATATAAATTAAAAAATAAATTAATAGTTAGACAAATATAATTTAAATTATTTATTTTTCATCAAAAATTATATAAGCTTATAAATGGAAATAAAAATTTTAAAATTTAAAATTAATATTTAGTAAAATATTTCACTTTGATTTGAGTCATTTTAGTTTTTGTAAATATATTTTAAACAATATTTATCTTATTAATAATTGTTTATTAATTTTTTGTATGATCATTATTATAATATATATCAATATAATTGTTTATATTGAATTTACATGATATATAATTATTAAGATTATCATAACTAAATATAGTATTCACATTTAAATTTATTTAAAAATTGTTATAGTTTCAAAAATTATATCTTTCAAAAATGAGAACAAATAACAAAAAAAAAAATTTTGTTATTTTATTTTTAAATTAAACCTATAAACTACTAAATGCCTAAACACTTAAATCACTAAATTCTTAAATCCCAAAACTCCTAAATATATATACTTTTTATCCTATATATTTTATCTTATTAATAATAGTTTTATTTAATATCTATCTTATTAATATATTTTACGTTGATTTTGAATCATTTTTTGTTTTGCAAATAAATTTTATTTAATATCTATCTTATTAATAATAGTTTATTAATTTATTTTATTATCGTCATCATAATATCTATAAAAAAATTATTTATGTTGAATTTACATAATATATAATTATTTAGATTATTAGAACAAAATAATATTTTCACATTTTTAAAAGATTTAAAAATTATTAAGTTTTCAAAGGTTATAACCTTTGAAAATAAGAAAAAATAAAAAAATAAATTTTTTGTTGTTAGATTTTTTAAATAAAATCTATAAACCACAAAATACCTAAATTCTTATTGACTAAACTCCTAAACCCCGAAGCCCATAAATGGATAAGCCTTTAAATTAGTATACTCTCAATAATAAATAATAAATCTCATTTTTATTAGTATTCATTATAATTTTAAATATTCGTTTTAATTTTTTATAAGTTTATATTTATTGAAATATTAATTACAAAATAAATTATTAGTGAGACGGATATAAATCAAATAATTTATTTTTTATCAAAAAAATATAAGATTATAAAAAGAGGCAAAATTATTAAAACAAAATATTATTATTTAGTAATTTATTTTAATTTAATTTTGAATAATTTTAGATTTTGCAATTATATTTTAATTTATATCATTCTAATTAATAATAGTTAATTATTTTATTTATTGATTATTATTATAATATCTATTAATAAAATTATTTATATTGATTTTACATTATTTATAATTATCAAGATTATTATAACTAAATATTATATTCACATTTTAAAAAATATTAAAAATTATTATATTTTAAAAGGTTATAACCTTCAAAAATTAGATAAAATCACCAAAGGCATAAACACTTAAATGACAAAACCCCAAAACACCTAAATACTTAAACCATTAAACCTGTATATCCTGAATAATAAATAATAAATCTCTATTTTATTTGTATTCATTATAATTTTAAATATTTTTTTTAATTATTT
This sequence comes from Sapria himalayana, assembly GCA_029783825.1. Classification (NCBI taxonomy): domain Eukaryota; kingdom Viridiplantae; phylum Streptophyta; class Magnoliopsida; order Malpighiales; family Rafflesiaceae; genus Sapria; species Sapria himalayana. The sequence goes on from JAREIK010001182.1 coordinate 19,643, forward strand.
ATTAGTTTCTTTTTATAAAATTATAAATTACAAAATAAATTATGAGTATGATAAATATAATTTAAATAATTTATTTTTAATAAAAAAAATATAAACTTATAAAAAAAAGCAAAATATTAAAAAAAATTATTATTTAGTAATATATACTTTGATTTTGAATAAATTTAGATTTTGCAATTATATTTTAAATAATATCAATCTTATTAATAATAGTTTATTAATTTATTTATTAATCATTATTATAATATCTAGCAATGTGATTATTTATATTGAATTTAAATGACTTATATTTATTAAGATTATTATAACTAAATATTATATTTACATTTGAAAAAAATTAAAAAATTTTTATATTTTCAAAGGTTATAACCTTCAAAAATTAAAAAAAAAATAAAAATAAATCTTTTATTATATCATTGTTTAAATAAAACTTATAGACCACTAAATGCCTAAATACTTAAATCTATAAACTCCTAAACACAAAAGCCCCAAAATACATAAAACTTTAAACTCGTAAACCTTAAATATAATTTAAATAATTATTTTTCATCAACAAAAAATATTATCTTATAAAAAGAAGCAATACCAAAAAAACCAAAATTATTATTTAATAATAAATTTTAATTTGATTTTGAATAATTTTAGGGTTTGCGATTATATTTTAATTTATATCTATCATATTAATAATAGCATATTAATTTATTTTTTGATAATTGATATCATATCTATCAATAAAATTGTTTATATTTAGTTTATATTATATATAATTATAATGATTCTTATTACTAAATATTGTATTCACATTTTTAAAAAAATTTAAAATTATTATATTTTCTAATGTTATAACCTTTGAAAATGTAAGAAAATATCAAAAATAATTTTTTTTTTGTTATTTCATTGTGTAAATAAATCCTATAAACTACTAAATGCCTAAACACTTAAGTCAATAATTCCGAAATCTATAAAACCCTAAATAGATAATCCTTTTAAACTGGTATGCCCTAAATAATAAATAAAAAATCTCAATATTATTTTTTTCATTATTATTTAAAATATTCAGTTTAATTATTTATTTGTTTATTTTTATTAAATATTAATTACAATATAAATTATGAGTTAGACAAATATAATTTATATAAATTATTTTTCATCAAAAAATATAGATAAACTTATAAAAAGAAGAAAAAATTTCAAAATAAAAATTTATTATATAGTATTATATTTTACTTTCCTTCTGAATCATTTTAGGTTTTGTAACTATATTTTAATTGATATCTATATTATTAATAATAGATTATTAATTTATTTTTTGATCATTATTAGAATATTTATCAATAAAACTATTTATATGAAATATAAATATAATGATTGTTATAACTAAATATTGAATTCACTTTTGAAAAAAATTTAAAAATTATTATATTTTCAAAGGTTATAACATTTAAAATATCAAAAAAATAATAAAAATAAATTTTTTATTTATTTATTTTTTAAATAAAACCTATAACCACTAAATGCCTACACAGTTAAATCAGTAAACTTTTAAACCTCGTAATGCCTAAAATACATAAACCATTAAACCGCTCTATACTACTTAATAATTAATAAATCAAATTTTTATTTCTATTTATTATAATTTTAAATTTTTATTTTAATTTTTTATTAGTTTATTTCTATAAAAATATTTATTATAAAATATATTATGAGTGCGAGAAATATAATTTATATAATTTATTTTTAATTAATAAAAGTATTTATTCTTATAAAAAAAGTAATAATTTAAAAATTAAAAATTATTATTAAGTAATATATTTTACTTTAATTTTGAATCAATTTGGGGTTTGTAAATATTTTTTAATTAATATATATCTTATTATTAATAGTTTATTAATTTAATTTTTGATCATTAGTATAATATCTAGCAATAAAATTGTTTATATTGAATTTTTATGATATATAATAAATAATATTCTTGTAACTAAATATTATATTCACATTTCAAAAAATGTTAAATATTATTATATTTTCAAAGGTTATGACCTATGAAAATGAGAAAAAATTACAAAATTCTTTTTGTTATTTTATTGTTTAAATAAAACCTAGAAACCAATAAATGCCTAATAAGATAAATCGCTAAACTCCTAAATGAAAAAACCTCTAAATACTAAAACAATTAAACTAGTATACATTAATAATAAAACATAAATTTCATTTTAATTTTTTTTCAGTTTAATTTTAAATTTTTATTTTAATTATTTATCAGTTTATTTTTATAGAAATATTAATTACAAAATGAATTATTAGTTAGATAGATCTAATTTAAATTAAACCAGTATACCCTAATATATATAATAAAACTCATTTTTTTTTCATTATAATTTTAAATATTCATTTTAATTATTTATTTGTATATTTTTATATAAATATTAATTACAAAATAAATTATGTGTTAAACAAATATAATTTATATAAATTATTTTTCATCAAAAAAATATCGATAAATTTTTAAAAACAAATTTCAAAACAAAAAATTATTATATAGTAATATATTTTGCTTTGCTTCTGAATCATTTTAGGTTTTTTAATTATATTTTAATTGATATCTATCTTATTAATTATAAATTATTAATTTATTTTTTAATCATTATTAGAATATTTTTCAATAAAAATGTTTATATTGAATTTATATGATATATAAATATAAATATTATTATAACTAAATATATTATTCACTTTTGAAAAAAATTTTAAAATTATTATATTTTCAAAGATTAAAACATTTGAAAATGTCAAAAAATAAAAAAATAAATTTTTTTGTTATTTCATTGTTTAAATAAAACTTATACACCACTAAATGTCTAAGTACTTAAATCACTAAACTACAAAATCTAGATTTCCCTATATAATTAATCTTTTAAACCGGTATACCCTAAATAATAATTAATAAATCTCATTTTTATTTGTTTTCATTATAATTTAAAAAGTTAATTTTGATTGTTTAGTTTTATATATATATATATATATATATATATATATATATATATATATATAAATTATAAAATAAATTATGAGTTAAAAATATAATTTATTAAAAATATTTTTTATCAAAAAATAGATAAGCTTATAAAAATCATAAAAATTTAAAAACAAATAATTATGTTTTAGTGATATAATTTGCTTTGCTTTTGAATCATTCTTGGTTTTGATATTATATTTTAAGTAATATTAATCTTATTCATAATAGATTTTTAATTTATTTTTTGATGAGTATTAGAATACATATCAATAAAATTGATTATATTGAATTTATATGATATATAATTATCATGATTATTATAAATATATATTGTATTCACTTTTGAAAAGAATTTTAAAATTATTATATTTTCAAAGGTTATAACCTTAAAAAATGAGATAATATAATAAAAATAAATTTTTTGTTATATCATTTTTAAAATAAAACCTATAGATCATTAAATGCTTACTTACTTAAATCAGTAAGCTCATAGACCCCGAAACCCCTAAATACATACACCTTTTAATAGTTATATACTACTTAATAAATAATAAATCTCATTTTAATTTCTATTTATCATAATTTTAAATATTCATTTTAATTATTTATCATTTAATTATTTATAAAAATTAATTACAAAAAAAATTATGAGTGAGACAAATATTTTTTAAATAATTTATTTTTGATCAATAAAAAATATAAGCTTATAAAAAGAAGGAAATATTTGAAAATTAAATATTATTATTTAGTAATATATTTTGATTTGATTTTGAATCATTTTGTGTTATGTAAATATATTTTAATTAATATTTATATTATTTATAATAGTTTATTAATTTATATGATATATAATTAGTAAGATTAATATAATTATACATGGTATTCACATTTCAAAAAATTTTAAAAATTATTTTATTTTTAAAGGTTATAACCTTTGAAAATCAGATAAAATAAAATAAAAATTTATTTTTATTATATTAATAAAAACTATAAACCACTAAATGCCTTAAACATAAATTATTAAACTCCTAAATGACAAAACCCCTAAATTAAGAATTCATTAAACTGGTATACCATATATAATAAAACATAAATCTCATTTTAATTTGTATTCAGTATAATTTTAAATATTCATTTCAATTATTTATTAGTTTATTTTTTATAGAAATATTAATTGTAAAATAAATAAAGAGTGAGACAAATATAATTTTAATAATTTATTTTTAATCAAAAAATAAATATAAGCTTATAAAAAGAAATAAAAATTTAAAAACAAAAAATTATCATTTAGTAATATATTTAACTTTTACCTTGAATCATTATAGGTTTTGCATTTTTATTTTAATTGCTATCAATCTATTTAATAATAGTTTATTAATTTATTTTTTGATCATAATTATTATATCTCCCAATAAAATTACTTATTTTGAATTTAAATGTCTTAAAAATATTAAGATTATTATAACTAAATATTAAATTTACATCTGAAAAATATTTAAAAATTATTATATTTTCAATGGTTATAACCTTCAAAAATGATAAAAAATCACAAAAATAATTTTTTTATTATTTTATTATTTAAATAAAACTTATAAACCATTAAATGCCTAATTATTTAAATATCTAGACTCCTTAACCCCAAAGCCCGCTTAATACTTAAACCATTAAACCTATATAAACTAAATAATAAATAATAAATTTCATTTTTATTTGTATTCATTACAATTTTAAATATCCATTAATTTATGAGTAAAACAAATTAATTTAAATAATTTATTTATAATCACAAAAATATAAAGTTATAAAAAAAGTAAAACATTAAAAAATTATTATTAAGTA
>JAREIK010001182.1:27560-125060 GCA_029783825.1 Sapria himalayana
TAAATTATTAGTGCGACATATATATTTAAATAATTTATTTTCATCAAAAAAATTGGGTTTAAAAAGGGATAATTTTAAAATAAAAATTATTATTTAATAATATATCTTATTTTGATTTGAATCATTTTAGATTTTACATTTATATTTTAATTTATATCATTCTTATAAATACAAGTTTATTAATTTATTTATTGATCATTATTATAATATCTAATATAAAATTATTATATTGAATTTACATTATATATAATTATTAAGATTATTATAACTAAATATTATATTCACATTTAAAAAAAATTAAAATTATTATATTTTCAAAGGTTACACCTTCAAAAAATTAAATAAAATCAAAAAAAATAAATTATTTGTTTTTTAATTCTTTAAATAAAAACTATAAATCACTAAAGGTCTAAACAATTAAATCACTAAAACTCCTAAACCACAAAACACCAAGATACTTAAACCATTAAATCGGTATATCGTGAATAATAAATAATAAATCTCAATTTTATTTGTATTCATTATAATTTTAAATATTCATTTTAATTATTTAGTAGTTTATTATTATAGAATTATAAATTACAAAATAAATTATGATTAAGACAAATATAATTTAAATAATTTATTTTTAATAACAAAAATATAAACTTATAAAAAAAGCAAAATATAAAAAAAAATTATTATTTAGTAATATATTTTACTTTGATTTGAATAAATATATATTTTGCAAATACTTTTTAAATAATAACTATTTTATTAATAATAGTTTATTAATTTATTTTTTGATCATATTTATAATATCTAGAAATATAATTATTTATATTAAATCTAAATGAATTATAATTATGAAGATTATTATAAATAAATATTATATTTACATTTGAAAAAAATTTAAAAATTATTATATTTTCAAAGGATATAATCTTCAAAAATTAGAAAAAGAATAAAAATATTTTTTTTCTTTATCATTGTTTAAATAAAACTCATAAACCACTAAATGCCTAAACACTTAAACATCTAAACTCCAAAACACAAAAGCCCCTAAATACTTAAACCTTTAAACTCGTAAACCTTAAATATAATTTAAATAATTTATTAAAATATTAATCACAAAATAAATTATGAGGATACAAATATAATTTAAATATTTTATTTTTCATCAAAAAAAAATATAAGCTTATAAAAAGAAGCAGAAACTAAAAAACAAAAATTTTTATTTAGTAATAAATTTTACTTGGATTTTGAATAATTTTAGGTTTTACAATTATATTTTACTTTATATCTATAATAATAATAATAATATATTAATTTATTTTTTGATAATTGATATCATATCTATCAATAAAATTGTTTATATTTAGTTTATATTATATATAATTATAATGATTATTATTACTAAATATTTTATTGACATTTGTAAAAAATTTTAAAATTATTATATTGTCAAAGGTTATAACCTTAGAAAATGTGAAAAAATATCAAACAAAATTATTTTATTATTTCATTGTTTAAACAAAACCAAGAAACCACTAAATGCCTAAAAACATAAATCACTAAATTTTTAAACGACAAAACCTCTAAATACTTAAAATTTTAATCTTGTATACATTAATAATAATTAATAAATCTCATTTTAATTTTTATTCAGTATAATTTTATATTTTTATTTTAATTATTTATCAATTTATTTTTATTGAAATATTAATTACAAAATAAATTATTAGTGACACAGATATAATTTAAATTAAATTGGTATACCCTAAATAATAAAGAATAAAACTCATTTTTTTTCATTATAATTTTAAATATTCATTTTAATTATTTATTTGTTTATTTTTATATAAATATTAATTAAAAAATAAATTATGAGTTAGACAAATATAATTTATATAAATTATTTTTCATCAAAAAAATATAGATAAACTTATTAAAAGAAAAAAAAAATTTAAAACAAAAAATTATTATATAGTAATATAATTTGCTTTGCTTTTGAATCATTATCGGTTTTGTAATTATATTTTAATTGATATCTATCTTATTAATAATAGATTATTAATTTATTTTTTGATCATTATTAGAATATTTATAAATAATATTGTTGATATTGAATTTAGATTATATATAAATATAATGATTATTATATATAAATATAATGATTATTATAACTAAATATTGAATTCACATTTCAAAAAAATTTAAAAATTTTTATATTTTCAAAGGTTATAACCTTTGAAAATATCAAATAATAATAAATTTTTTTTTTATTTTTTTCTTAAATAAATCCTATAATCCACTAAATGCATACACAGTTAAATCAGTAAACTCCTAAAGCCCGTAATGCCTAAATAAATAAACCATTAAACCACTATATACTACTTAATAATTGAGAAATTTAATTTTTATTTAAATTTATTTATAATTTTGAATATTCATTTTAATTATTTATTAGTTTATTTTTATATAAATTTTTTTTACAAAATAAATTATGAGTGCGACAAATATTATTTAAATAATTTATTTTTAATAAAAAAAATATAAACGCTTATAAAAGTAGTAAAAATTTAAAAATTAAAAATTATTATCCAAAAATATTTTTTTGTTTAATTTTGAATCAATTTGGGTTTTGTAAATATTTTTTAATTAATATCTATCTTATTATTAATAGGTTATTAATTTAATTTTTGATCATTATTATAATATCTATCAATAAAAATTAGATTTATTAATTATTAAGTAGTATATAGAAGTTTAAAGGTTTATGTATTTAGGTATTACGAGGTTTAGAAGTTTACTAATTTAACTATGTATTCATTTAGTGGTTTATAGTTTTTATTTAAAAAATAAAATATAAAAAATTATTATTATTATTATTTGATATATTCAAAGGTTATAACCTTTTAAAATATAATAATTTTTAAATTTTTTTCAAAAAGTGAATAAATATTTATTTATAATAATCATAATAATTATATATCATATAAATTCAATATAAACAATTCTATTGATATATATTCTAATAATTATCAAAAAATAAATTAAAAATCTATTATGAATAACATTGATATTACTTAAAATATAATATCAAAACCCAAAATGATTCAAAAGCAAAGCAAAATATATTACTTAATAATAATAATTTGTTTTTAATTTTTTATTCTTTTTATAAGCTTATCTATTTTTTGATGAAAAATAATTTGTATAAATTATATTTTTAACTCATAATTTATTTTATAATTAATATATATATATATATAAATAAAAAACTAAAGAATCAAAATAAATTTTTTAAATTATAATGAAAACAAATAAAAATGAGATTTATTAATTATTATTTAGGGTATACCTGTTTATAGGATTATCTAAATAGAGGTATTGGGATTTTGTAGTTTAGTGATTAATGTGTTTAAGCATTTAGTAGTTTATAGGTTTTATTTAAACAATAAAATAAAAAAAATATTTTTTTTTATTTTTTCACATATTAAAAGGTTATAATCTTTGAAAATATAATAATTTTAAAATTTTTTTCAAAAGTGAATATATTATTTAATTATAATAATTATTAAATATATATATCATATAAATTCTATATAAACATTTTATTGATAAATATTATAATAATGATAATAAAATAATTTAATAATCTATTATTAATAAGTTAGATATCAATTAAAATATAATTACAAAACCTAAAATGATTGAGAAACAAAGCAAAATATATTACTATATAATAATTTTTTTTTTAGTTTTTATCTTCTTTTAATTAGTTTATCTATATTTTTTTGTTGAAAAATTATTTATATAAATTATATTTATATAACTTATACTTTATTTTGTAATTAATATTTATATAAAAATAAACAAATAAATAATCAAAATGAATATTTAAAATTATAATTAAAAAAAATGAGATTTATTATTTATTATTTCGAGTATACCAGTGTAATTTAATTTATATCTTTCTCACTAATAATTATTTTTGTGATTAATATTTCTATAAAAATAAACTGATAAATAATTAAAATAAAAATTTAAAATTATACTTAATAAAAATTAAATTGAGATTTATGATTTATTATAAATTTAACGAATTTAATGGTTTATGTATTTAAAGGTTATGTCATTTAGGAGTTTAGCAATTTATGTTTTTAGGCATTAAGTGGTTTATATGTTTTATTTTAAAACTAGAATAACAAAAAGGTTATTTTTGTTATTTTTTGATATTTTCAAAGGTTATGACCTTTGAAAATATAATAATTTTAAACTTTTTTCAAAAGTGAATATAATATTTAGTTATAAATATTATTAAATTTATATATCAGATAAATTCAATATAAATATTTTTATTGATAAATATTCTAATAATGATTAAAAAATAAATTAATAATCTATTATTAATAAGTTAGATATCAATTAAAATGTAATTTCAAATCCTAAAATGATTCAGAAACAAAGCAAAATATATTACTATATAATATTTTTTTTGTTTTTAATTTTTTTTTCTTTTAAGTTTATCTATTTTTTTTGTTTAAAAATAATTTATAAAATTTAATTTGTATAACTTATAATTTATTTGGTATTTAAAATTTATATAAAAATTAACAAATAAATAATTAAAATGAATATTTTAAATTATAATGAAAAAAATAAAAATGAGATTTATTATTTATTATTTAGGATATACCTATTTAAAAAATTTATCTATTTAGGGTTTTCAAGATTACGAAGTTATTGATTTATGTATTTAGGCATTTAATGGTTTATAGCTTTTATTTAAACAATGAAATAACAAAAAATTTATTTTTGATATTTTTTCAAATTTTTAAATGTCATAACATTTGAAAATATAATAATTTTAAAACTTTTTAAAAATGTGAATACAATATTTAGTAATAATTATTATTATAACTATATATAATATAAACTAATATAAACAATTTTATTGATAAAATTATATCAATTATCAAAAAATAAATTAATAAGCATTTATTAATATGATAGATATAAATTAAAATATAATTAAAAAACCTAAAATGATTAAAAATCAAAGTAAAATTCATTACTAAATAATAATTTTTTTTATGTTTTTGCATCATTTTATAAGCTTATATGTTTTTTTTGATGAAAAATATATTATTTAAATTATATTTGTATCACTCATAATTTATTTTGTAATTAATATTTCTATAAATTATTTAAATTATATTTAAGGTTTACGAGTTTAAATGTTTAAGTATTTAGAGACTTCGGGGTTTAGGAGTTTAGATATTTATGTATTTAGATAATTAATGGTTTATAAGTTTTATTTAAACAATGATATAACAAAAAATTTAATTATGTTGTTTTTTCTCATTTTTTAAGGTTATAAACTTTGAAAATATAACAATTTTTAAATTTTTTTTATATGTGAATACTATATTTAGTTATGGTAATCTTAATAATTATATATCATGTAAATTTAATATAAATAATTAAATTGAAATATATTATATTAATGATGAAAAAATAAATTAAGAAACTATTATTAAAAATGTATGAGATATTATTTTAAATATATTTGAAAAATGTAAATTTATTCATAATCAAAGTAAAATATATTAAAAAATAATACTTTCTTTGATGTTTTGCTTATTTTTATAAGTTTATATTTTTTGTTATTAAAAATAAATTGTTTAATTTATATTTTTCATCCTCATAATTTATTTTTAATTTATAATTCTATACAAATAAACTAATAAATAATTAAAATGAATATTTAAAATTATAATGAATACAAATAAAATTGAGATTTATTATTTATTATTTAGGATATACTTGTTTAATGGTTTAAGTATTTAGGTGTTCTAGGATTTAGCGATTTAAGTGTTTAGGACTTTAGTGATTTATAGTTTTTATTTTATGAATGAAAAAATAAAAAATTACATTTTTTGATTTTTTTTAATTTTTGAAGGTTATAACCTTTGAAAATATAATTCTTTTTAATTTTTTTAAAATATGAATATAATTTTCAGTAATTATAATCTTAATAATTATATATAATGTAAACTCAATATAAATAATTTTATTAATAGATATTATAATAATGATCAATAAAATATTAATAAACTATTATTAATAAGAATGATATAAATTAAAATATAATTGCAAAATCTAAAATGATTCAAAATAAAAATAAAATATATTACTAAATAATAAATGTTTGTTTTAAAAGTTTTGCCTCTTTTTATAAGGATATATATATTTTTTGATGAAAAATAAATTATTAAAAAAAAGATCTGTCTCACTAATAATTTATTTTGTAATTAATATTTCTAGAAAAATAAACTTAAAAATAATTAAAATAAAAATTTAAAATTTTACTTAATAAAAATTAAATTGAGATTTATGATTATTTATTAATGTACACATGTTTAATGGTTTATGTATTTAGAGGTTTTGATGTTTAAGAGTTTAGTAATTTATGTTTTTAGGCATTTAGTGGTTTATAGGTTTTATTTAAACAATAAAATAACAAAAAAAATTTGTAATTTTTTTTTATTTTCATAGGTAATAACCTTTGAAAATATAATAATATTTAAAATTTTTTAAAAATGTGAATACAATATTTAGTTATAATAATATTAATAATTAATATGATATAAATTCAAATTAAACAATTTTATCGATAGATAATATAATAATGATCAAAATTTAAATTAATAAAGTATTAATAAAAAGATTGATATTAATTAAAAAATATTTACAAAACTCATATTGATTCAAAATTAAAGTAAAATATATTACTAGATAATAATTTTTAATTTTTAATTTTTAAATTTTTACTTCTTTTATAAGCATATATTATTTTTGATTAAAAATAAATTAATTAAAATATATATGTCGCACTCATAATTTAATTTGTAATAAATAATTTAATAAAAATAAACTAATAAATAATTAAAATAAATATTTAAAATTATAATAACTAGACATAAAAATTAGATTTATTAATTATTAAGTAGTCTATAACGGTTTAATTATTTATGTATTTAGGCATTATGAGGTTTAGAAGTTGACTATTTAACTATGTATGCATTTAGTGCTTTATAGGTTTTATTTAAAAAATATAATTTTAAAAAATTTATTTTTATTATTTTTTGATATTTTCAAAGGTCATAACCTTTCAAAATATAATAATTTTTAATTCTTTTTAAATGTGAATACAATTTTTAGTTATAATAATTATTATATTTATATATCATATAAATTCAATATAAACAATTTTATGGATAAATATTCTAATAATGATCAAAAAATAAATTAACAATCTATTATTAATAAGATAGCTATGAATTAAAATATAATTACAAAACCTAAAATGATTCAGAAGAAAAGCAAAATATATTACTATATAATAATTTGTTTTTTGAATTTTTTTTTCTTTTAAAAAGTTTATCAGTAATTTTTTGATGAAAAATAAGTTATATAAATTATATTTGTCTAACTCAATTTATTTTGTAATTAATATTTATATATAAATAAACAAATAAATAATTAAAACGAATATTTAAAATTATAATGAAAAAAAATGAGATTTATTATTTATTATTTATGGATACCTGTTTAATTTAAATTAGAACTGTCTCACTAATAATTTATTTTGTAATTAATATTTTTATAAAATAAATTGATAAATAATTAAAATAAAAATTTAAAATTATACTGAATAAAAATTAAAATGAGATTTATAATTTATTATTAATGTATACCAGTTTAATGATTTAAGTATTTAGATGTTTTGTCGTTAGTAGTTTAGCTATTTATGTTTTTAGGTTTTTAGTGGTTTATAGGTTTTATTTAAATAAATAAAATAAAAAGAAATTTATATAATTTTTTATCATTTTCATAGGTTATAACATTTGAAAATATAATAATATATAAAATTTTTTGAAATTTAATACAATATTTTGTTATAATAATATTAATAATTATATATCATATAAATTCAATATAAACATTTTTATTGATAGATATTATAATAATGATCAAAAATTAAATTTATAAACTATTAATATTAAGATAGATATTAATTAAAAAATATTTACAAAACCCAATTTGATTCAAAATTAAAGACACTTATATTTCGTGATAATAATTTTTAATTTTTAATTTTTAAATTTATACTTCTTTTATAAGTGTATATTTTTATTAGATAAATAATATTTTATTTAAATTATATTTGTCCCACTCATAATTTATTTCGTAATAAATATTTATAAATAAATACACTAATAAATAATTAAAATGACTATTTAAAAATATAATAAATAGCAATAAAAATTAGATTTATTAATTATTAAGTAGTATTTAGCAGTTTAATGGTTTATGTATTTAGGAATTACGGGATTTAGAAGTTTACTATTTAACTTTATATGCATTTAGTAGGGCTGCTCATGGGACTCAGAGATTTGCCACGCTACCCGAAGCCTTGTCTCGAAAAAATCGGGACTGAAAAAATCCGTTGACTTTGACTTTTCCCGTGCCGTTCTGTCACGTATTTTTTCTTTTGGGATGGTTCTGGATCTTAAGCAATATCCATCCCGAGAAGCTTCCAGTCCTAAAATACCTATACTAGAACCAGGAATATATATATATAACATTAAGATGCCACGAATTTTGCTACTGCCCATCCAATTCCGACACAACTATTGCTGTTCCGAAGAGTTCCAGGCCACTTCACACCATCCCAGCTATGTTTAGTTAGGTCCAGCCCTTGTCCGTCGCACTTTTGGTTGCCTCCACCATGTCAGAGATGCCACCAGTTTTTTGGTTTGTTTTTCTGACGAGAATTGAGTGATTAATTATTATTATTATGTGTCTCAGTCAGTTTTGTTGAGAATTGGTTGTGGTGTTTGGTTGGGCCGAATGAGTGGGCCGAATGTGTTACAGTCAGTTTTGTAGAGCTTTCTTGTTTGAAATATTAATATGTAATTATTCTTAACATATCATATTAATTAATGGCAATGTAGATGGCAAAATCCAGTGGTAAACGAAAAATATAATAAATTGAAGATAATCACATCTCAAATGATCAAAGTACTCGTAAATCCAATCATCATCCTTTCACAAACCCTCCTTTTGTTATGGCAGGTTCTTCAATTCCAATTGTAAAAGAAAGTCAAGGTATATCTGAACCTCAAGCTCATAAAAAGTACAAGTCTACTATTTGGGAAACTTATAAGATATTAGTTGATTCAGAGGGAAATGAAACTAGTAGGGCAACTTGTATATAGCGTAGGAAAGAATACTTGGCAAAAAGTGATCAAGGTACTTCGTGTTTATGGAAATACTTTAGAAAGACTTTAGAAAATTTCCACACAAAAAAGAATTAATAGAAGCTCACAAAGGTAAAGACAAGTCACAATCTTTGTTGAGTTTCACTAAAGGTACTAGTTCAGAGGATAACAAATTAACTTGTTGGCAATTTGATCAACAACTAGTTGGGAGGCTTTGGTGAAAATGATCATAAAAGATGAATCGCCTTTTTGTTTTGTTGAGAGGGATGAGTTTAAAGAGTTTTGTGAAGTTAGTGTGCCTCAATTGAAAATTTCTTCTAGGCGTTCTGTGTTGAGGGATTGTTTTACTTTGTTTGTGAAGGAAAAGAAGAAATTATTTGATAGCATATCATCTCATTGTTGTAAAGTTTCATTGACTACCGACACTTGGACTAGCATTCAAAATTTGTTTTATATATGTTTGACTATTCATTTCATTGATTCTCAATAGAATATGCATAAATGGCTTTTGAACTTTTGTTTAATTAAAAGTCATTAAGTAGTTAATATTAGAAATACTATTGAGTTTTGCATGAATGAATGGGTTTGAAAAAGTTGATGTTCATTACTATTGACAATGCATCAAATAATGATGTTGCAGTTGAACAATTGAATAAAGGCTTGTGAAGAAAAGTGTTGTACCTTTGAGAGCCGAGCATTTTCATATGAGATGTTGTGCTCATATCCTAAACTTAATTGTCATAGATGGCATTGCAGTAGTTGAGGGTGCTATTCAAAAAATTAAAGGTATGGTGAAATATGTGAGGAGCAGTCCTAAATGATTAGATATGTTTAAGTAATGTGTTGAAGAAGCAAACATGACATATAGATCTTCATTGCAATTAGATCATCCTAAAAGATGGAATTCAGCTTATTTGATGCTACAAGCTGATATAAAATATCAAAAAGAATTTGATAAGTTGGAGGACAAAGACAAATGGTTTTTGAAAGAGTTTTGTTCAAATGTTCCAACTGAGAGAGACTGAACAAACACCAAAATTTTAACTTGTTTCTTGAAACTTTTTTTGAGGTAACTTGTAAATTTTCTGGCTCATAATATTCTACCACTAGTGTTTATTTTCCTGAGATTATTCGAATTTTGAAAAAAAAATTGTGTTTTGTGAAAATAGTAGAGATACAATGGTGTCTGAAATTGGTATGAAAATGAGGCATAAATTCAACAAATATTGGGGTTCTCTTCAGTCAACAAATATTATGCTTTTTGTAGCAGTAGTGTTGGATCCTAGATATAAACTCAAATATCTCAAGGTTAAGTACACTTAGTAATATGGTGAGGAATTGGCTAAAATTTTGTGAAAAAAGGTTATAAATGCTTTAAATGAGATGATGGAAGATAATAAAGATATAAATGAAGATGAATCAATAGAAGATGATTTCTCTTCTACTGTGTTGAAGAAAAATGATGATTTCTTTGATGGTAGTGATACTTATGTTGATTTTTTTGTTGAATTGGAGAAAGAACAAGAAGTTGTAGCTTTGGAAGAGTTGGATATGTAGTTGGAGGACAAACTTGAAAAAAATAGAATTGATTTTGATCTTCTAAACTGGTGGAAGGTAAATGAGGTTAGGTATCCATCTTTGGAAAAAGTAGCAATGGATGTATTTGCTATCCAAGCATCTACTGTGGCCTATGAATCTATATTTAGCATTAGGGTGAGTTGTATTAAATTGTTTAAGGTAAAATTTTGTTTTTTTATTACTCTTTCATCTTAGAAATTTATGTTTACATGATTAACGTGTTTTCATCTTTGGTTATCCTTCTACAGTGGAGGAAGAAAAGGGAGAAGTTGTAGAAGAGATAATTAATTGGGTTTGGATTTTCGTTGCTGTTCCGGGACGGACCTTTGAAATGATTATTATCATGGTTGTTATTAGTTGTATTTTTTTTGTTATATTAAGCTACCTAATTTTAGCAATTACTTAAGTAGTAATTGATGCCACCAATGTTTGTTGTCATCTTTAGCTATTCCTTAATATTTTAAGTAATTATTTAAAAAATGTAGTATTGCTATTATGGTTAACTTTCACTCGGTTGAACAAAGCCAACTCGTGAAAAAACAAAGAACCAAATTAAGCACACAACTCGGTCTCGTTCTATTTAACATTTCTATCCTTTTCTACACATCAAAGCTTTTGACAAGGTAATGGAACTCGTTTGTGGTATTCAACCTATTTGACAAAACAAAGATGACCCAATTTAAATTTGAATGATACATAACTAAGGAATGATAAATTTTACAACAAAAGGTTTAGACATGAACTAACTTGGCCGGTTTGAAGAAAATAAATAATAAAAAATGTTCGAACTCCGTTCCATCCTGGACCCATTTTCTCCTACCCAAAATCCTCGATCTCCATCGCGTCCCATCCCGATATTTTCAACCTATGGGATGGGTCCGGATCTTCAAAAAATATCTCCAAACTATGGGAAGGGACTGGAGATTTGTAATTCCCATCCCGTCTCGTCCCATGATCACCCCAAGAATTTAGTGGTTTATAGGTTTTATTTAACAAATAAAATAACAAAAAATTTAATATAACCTTTGAAACTATAACAATTTTTAATTTTCTTTTAAATGTGAATACTATATTTAGTTATGATAATCTTAATAATTATATATCATGTAAATTCAATATAAATAATTATATTGATAAATATTATAATAATGATTGTACAAAAGATTAATAAACAATTATTAATAAAATAAATATTGTTTAAAATATATTTACAAATCCTAAAATGATTCAAAATCAAAGTGAAATATTTTACTAAATATTAATTTTAAATTTTTAAATTTTTGTATCCATTTATAAGCTTATATATTTTTTGATGAAAAATAAATTATTTAAATTATATCTGTCTAGCTATTAATTTATTTTTTAATTTATATTTCTATAAAAATAAACTAATAAATAATTAAAATGTATATATAAAATTATAATGAATGGTAATAAAAATGAGATTTATTATTTATTATTTAGGGTATACCTATTTAATGGTTTAAGTTTATTTTGGTTTTGGGCTTAATGAGTTTATTGATTTATATGTTTACACATTTAGGTTTTAGTTATTAATTTATAGGTTTTATTTAATCAAAGAAATAAAATAAAAATTATTTTCATGAATTTTCGTGATTTTAAAAGGTTATAACCTTTGAAAATATAATAATTTTTTAATAGTTCTAAAATATGAATACAATATTTAGTTATAATAATCTTAATAATTATATTTGATGTAAATTCAATATAAAAAATTTTATTAATATATATTATTTTGATGATCAAAAAATAAATTAATAAACTATTATTAATATGACAGATATTAATTATAATATATTTGCAGAACCCAAAATAATTCAAAATCAAAGTAAATTATATTACTAAATAAAATTTCAAAATTTTGAAATTTTGTTTATTTTTATAAGCTTGTATTTTTTTCAAAAAAATAATTTATTTAAATTATATATGTCTCACTAATTATTTATTTTATAATTAATATTCTTATAAAAATAAACTAAAAAATAATTAAAATGAATATTTAAAATTATAATGAATACAAATAAAAATTAGATTTATTATTTATTATTTAGGTTATATAGGTTTAATGGTTCAAGTACTTAGGGGTTTTGGGGTTTAGGAGTCTAGAGATTTAAATGTTTAGGCATTGAGTGGTTTATAAGTTTTATTTAAATAATAAAATAATAAAAAAATTATTTTTGTTATTTTTTATCATCTTTCAAGATTATAACCTTTGAAAATATAATAATTTTTAATTTTTTTTTCAATGTAAATATAATATTTAGTTATAATAATCTTAATAATTATAAGATATTTAAATTCAATATAATTAATTTGATTAGTAGATATTATAAAAGTGATCAAATAATAAATTAATATACTATTCTTAATAAGATTGATAGAAATTAAAATATAATTGCAAAACCTATATATAATGATTCAAAATCAAAGTAAAATATATCACTAAATAATAATTTTTTGTTTTTAAATTTTTACTTCTTTTTATAAGCTTTTTTTTTTTTGATTAAAAATAAATTATTAAAATTATAGTTGTCTCGCTCATAATTTATTTTGTAATTAATATTTATATAAAAAATAAACTAATAAATAATTAAAATGAATATTTAAAATTATAATGAATACAAATTAAAATAAGATTTATGATTTATTACATGTGGTATACAGATTTAATGGTTTGATTATTTTGGAGTTTTTTCATTTAGGAGTTTATCAATTTATGTTTTTATGTATTTAGTGGTTTATAGGTTTTATGTATATAATAAAAATAAAAAAAAATTTTTTAGATTTTTTCTGATTTATAACCTTTAAAATTAAAATAATTTTTTAAATTTTTTGAAATGTGAATACTATGTATAATTATATTAAACTTACTAATTAAATATCATATAAATTCAATATAAATAATTTTAGTGATAGATATTTTAATAATGATGAAATATTAAATTAATAAATAATTATTAATAATATAAATATTAATTAAAATATATTTACATAACACGAAATTATTCAAAATCAAATCAAAATATATTACTAAATAATAATGATGAATACAATATTTAGTTATAATAATCATTATATTTTAATATCATATAAATTACATATAAACATTTTTATTGATAAATATTCTAATAATGATGAAAAAATAACTTAATAATCTATTATTAATAAGATAGATATCAATTAAAATATAATTACAAAACTTAAAATGATTCAGAAGCAAAGCAAAATATATTACTATATAATAATTTTTTGTTTTGTAATTTTTTTTTATTTTAAAAACTTTGTCTAATTTTTTTTGATTAAAAATAATTTACCTAAATTATATTTGACTAACTCATAATTTATTTTTTAATTAATATTTATATAAAAATAAACAAATAAATAATTAAAATGAATATTTAAAATTATAATTAAAAATAATAAGATTTATTATTTATTAATTAGGGTAAACCGGTCTAATTTAAATTAAATATGTCTCACTAATAATTTATCTTGTAATTAATATTTGTATAAAAATAAACTAAAAATTAATTAAAATAAAAATTATAAATTATACTAAATAAAAATTAAAATGATATTTATAATTTATTATTAAAGTATACTAGTTTAAAGGTTTATGTATTTAGAGGTTTTGTCTTTTAGGAGTTTAGAGATTTAGGTTTTTAGGCATTTAATGGTTTATTGGTTTTATTTAATCAATAAAATAACAAAAAAAAGTGTCATTTTTTCTAATTTTCATAGGTTATAGCTTTTTAAAATATAATAATATTTAAAATTATTAAAAATGTGAATATAATATTTAGTTATAATAATATTAATAACTATATATCATATATATTCAATATAAATAATTTTATTTAAAGATATTATAATAATGATCAAAAATTAAATTAATAAAATAGATATTTAAAGATAAAATAGATATTATAATATAAATAATATTTAAAGATATTATAATAATTTTATTCAATATTAATAATAAGATAGATATTAATTAAAAAATATTTACAAAACCCATATTGATTCAAAATTAAAGTAAAATATATTACTGGAAAATAATTTTTAATTTTTAAATTTTTACTTCTTTTATAAGAGTATATATTTTTTTGATTAAAAATAAATTATTTTAATTATATTTGTCTCACTCATAATTTATTATATAATAAATATTTTTATAAAAATAAACTAATAAATAATTAAAATGAATATTTAAAATAATAATAAATTGAAATAAAAATTAGATTTCTTAATTATTAAGTAGCATATATCAGTTTAATGGTTTATGTATTTAGGCATTACGGGCCTTATGAGTTTACTGATTTAACTGTGTATGCATCTAGTGGTTTATAGGTTTTATTTAAAAATTAAAATAACAAAATATTTATTTTTTTTATTTTTTGATATTTTCAAAGCTTATAAAAATACAAAATATAAAAATTTTAAAATTTTTTTTAAAAGTGAATACAATATTTAGTAATAATAATTATTATATTTATATATCATATAGATTCAATATAAACAATTTTATTGATAAATATTCTAATAATGATCAAAAAATAAATTAATAATCTATTATTAATAAAATAGATATCAATTAAAATATAATTTCAAAACCTAAAATGATTCAGAACAAAAGCAAAATATATTACTATATAATAATTTCTTGTTTTAAATTTTTTTTTCTTTTAAAAAGTTTATCAATAATTTTTTGATGAAAAATAATTTATATAAATTATATTTGTCTAACTCAATTTATTTTGTAATTAATATTTATATATAAATAAACAAATAAATTATTAAAATGAATATTTAAAATTATAATGAAAAAAAATGAGATTTATTATTTATTATTTAGGTATATCAGTTTAATTTAAATTAGATCTATCTCACTAATAATTTATTTTGTAATTAATATTTCTATAAAATATATTGATAAATAATTAAAATAAAAATTTAAAATTATACTCAATAAAAATTAAAATGAGATTTATGATTTATTATTAATGTATACCAGTTTAATGATTTAAGTATTTAGAGGTTTTGTCGTTAGGAGTTTAGCGATTTATGTTTTTAGGCTTTTAGTGGTTTATAGGTTTTATTTAAAAAAATAAAATAACAAAAAAAAATTCTATAATTTTTTATCATTTTCATAGGTTATAACATTTGAAAATATAATAATATTTAAATTTTTTTGAAAGTTTAATACAATATTTTGTTATAATAATATTAATAATTATATATCTTATAAATTTAATATAAATAATTTTATTGATAGATATTATAATAATGATCAAAAATTAAATTTATAAACTATTAATATTAAGATAGATATTAATTAAAAAATATTTACAAAACCCAATTTGATTCAAAATTAAAGTAACTTATATACTTGATAATAATTTTTAATTTTTAAATTTATACTTCTTTTATAAGCGTATATTTTTATTAGATAAATAATATATTATTTATATTATATTTATCCCACTCATAATTTATTTTGTAATAAATATTTCTAATTAAATACACTAATAAATAATTAAAATGAATATTTTAAAATATAATTAATAGCAATAAAAAATAGATTTATTAATTATTAAGTAGTATTTAGCAGTTTAATGGTTTATGTATTTAGGCATTATGGGGTTTATGAGTTTACTGATTTAACTTTATATGCATTTAGTAAGGCTGCTCTCGGGACTCGAAGATTCATGACCCGACCCGAAGTCATGTCCCGAGAGAATCGGGATTGAGAAAAATCCGTTGACTTTGATTTTCTCGTCTGTTCTATCACATTATTTTTGGGATGGTTCCGGATCTTAAGCAATATCCACCCCGATAACCATCTCATCCTAAAAAACTGATACTAGAACCAGGAATATATATATATAACATGAAGATTCCACCAATTCTGCTACCG
Source organism: Sapria himalayana (assembly GCA_029783825.1). NCBI lineage: Eukaryota > Viridiplantae > Streptophyta > Magnoliopsida > Malpighiales > Rafflesiaceae > Sapria > Sapria himalayana. Next base: position 44,349 of record JAREIK010001182.1, read on the forward strand.
CCCATCCAATTCCAACGCACCTATTCCGTTCCGACGAGTTCCAGGCCACCTCACGATGTTCCAACCATGTTCAGTTAGGTCCAGTCATTGTCTGTCGCACTTCTACTTGCCTCTACCGTGTCATAGATGCCACTAGCCTTTTGGTTTGTTTTTTTGATGAGAATTGAGTGATTAATTTTTATTATTATGTGTCTCAGTCAGTTTTGTTGAGTATTGGTTGTGGTGTTGTGGTAGGGCCGAATGAGTTGGCAGAATGTGTTACAGTAAGTTTTGTAGAGCTTGCTTGTTTGAAATATTTATATGTATTTATGCTTAACATATCATATTAATTAATGGTAATGCAGATGGCACAATCCAGCGGTAAACGAAAAATACAATAAATTGAAGATGATCACTTCTCAAAAAATCAAAGTACTCGTAAATCCAATCATCATCCTTTCACGAACCCTCTTATTGTTACGGCCGGTTCTTCAATTCCAATTGTAAAAGAAAGTCAAGGAACATATGAACCTCAAGCTCATAAAAAGCATAAGTCTGCTATTTGGGAAACTTATGCAATATTAGTTGATTCAAAGGGAAATGAAACTGGTAGGGCAACATGTATATGGTGTAGGAAAGAATACTTGGCAAAAAGTGATGAAGGTACTTCGGGATTATAGAAATTCTTGAAAGAGACTTGTTTGAAATTTCCACACAGAAAAGAATTAATAAAAGCTCACAAAGGTAAAGACAAGTCACAATCTTTGTTGAGTTTCACTAAAGGTACTAGTTCAGAGGATAACAAATTAACATGTTGGCAATTTGATCAACAACTAGTTAGGAAGGCTTTAGTGAAAATGATCATAAAAGATGAATTGCCTTTTTGTTTTGTTGAGAGGGATGAGTTTAAGGAGTTTTGTGAAGTTCGTGTGCCTCAATTTAATATACCATCTAGGCACTCTATGTTGAGGGATTATTTTTCTTTGTTTGTGAAGGAGAAGAAGAAATTATTTGATAGCATATCATCTCATTGTTGTAGAGTTTCATTGACTACCGACACTTGGACTAGCATTCAAAATTTGTCTTATATATGTTTGACTGTTAATTTCATTGATTCTCAATAAAATATGCATAAAATGCTTATGAACTTTTGTGTAATTAAAATTCATTCTGGTGTAAAATTTAGAATTGCTATTGAGTTTTGAATGAATGAATGGGGTTTGAGAAAGTTGATGTGCATTACTGTTGACAATGCATCAAATAATGATGTTGCAGTTGAACAATTGAAAAAAAAGCTTGTGAAGAAAAGTGTTGTACCTTTGGGAGGCGAGCATTTTCATATGAGATGTTGTGCTCATATCCTAAACTTAATTTTCAGAGATGGCATTGCAGTAGTTGAGGGTGCTATTCAAAAAATTAGAGGTGTGGTGAAATATGTGAGGTGCAGTCCTAAAAGATTTGATATGTTTAAGTTATGTGTTGAAGAAGAAAACTTGTCATATGGATCTTCATTGCAATTAGATTGTCCTACAAGATGGAATTCACCTTATTTGATGCTTCAAACTAATATAAAATATCACAAAGTATTTGATAAGTTGGAGGACAAAGACAAAAGGTTTTTGAAGAATTTTGGTTCAAACGTTCCAACTGAGAGAGACTGAACAAACACCAAAAATTTGGTTCGTTTCTTGAAAATTTTTTATGAGGTAACTTGTAAATTTTCTGGCTCATAATATTCAACTAGTGTTTATTTTCTTGAGATTATTCGAATTTAGAAAAAAATTGAGCTTTGTGAAAATAGTAGAGACACAATGGTGTCTGAAATGGGTATGAAAATGAGGCATAAATTCAACAAATATTGGGGTTCTCTTCACTCAACAAATATTATGCTTTTTGTAGCAGTAGTGTTGGATCCTAGATTTAACCTCAAATATCTCAAGGTTAAGTACACTTAGCATTATGGAAGAGGAATTGGCTAAAAATTTGGTGAAAAAGGTTATAAATACTTTAAATGAGATGATGGATGATTATAAAGATTTAAATGAAGATGAATCAAAAGAAGATGATTTATCTTCTACTGTGTTGAAGAAAAATGATTATTTCTTAGATGGTAGTGATACTTATGTTGATGATTTTTTTTGTTGAATTGGAGAAAGAACAAGAAGTTGCAGCTTTGGAAGAGTTGGATAGTTACTTAGAGGACAAACTTGAAAAAATAGAATTGATTTTGATCTTCTAAACTGGTGTAAGGTAAATGAGGTTAGGTACCCTTCTTTGGCAAATGTAGCAAGGGATGTATTTGCTACCCAAGCATCTACTGTGGCCTACGAATCTACATTTAGCACTCGGTGGAGAACTTTAGATAAATTTAGGAGTTCTTTAACACCTATAACAGCTGAAGTTCTCATATGTCTACAAGATTGGTTGAGAAGCTCAAACAAACCTATTGAAATAGAAGAATTTGTTCAAGACCTTGTTGATAATGAATCAGGTTAGTATACAAATCTTGTAAATTTTAATTTCACTTTTACTTATTTTATTCATTCAATTTAATAAAAACATGGTTCAATTACAATTTTCAGAGGGGTCTAAAGATCCAAATAATCTTCCAACTATAGTTGGCCAACTAAATTTGGAATGGGTGTATTAAATTTTATAAGGTAATATTTTGGTTTTTTATTACTCTTTCAGCTTAGAAATTTAGGTCTACATGATTAACACGTTTTCATCTTTGGTTGTCCTTCTATAGAGGAGGAAGAAAAGGGAGGATTTGTATAAGAGATAATTAATTGGGTTTAGATTTTCGTTGCTGTTCCGGGATGGATTTTTGAAATGATTTTTATCATGGTTGTTATTAGTTGTATTTTTTTTTGTTATTTTAAGCAACCTAATTTTAGCAATTACTTAAGTAGTAATTGATGCAACCAAAGTTTGTGGTAATCTTTAACTATTCCTTAATATTTTTAGTAATTGTATATAAAATGTAGTATTGCTATTATGGTTAACTTTCACTCGGTTGAACAAAGCCAACTTGTGAAAAAACAAAGAACCAAATTAATGACATAACTCGGACACCGTTTTATTTAACATTTATATCCTTTTTTGCATATCAAAGCTTTTGACAAGATAATGGAACTCGTTTGTGGTATTCAGCCTATTTGACAAAACAAAATTGACTCAATTTGAGTTTGAAAGATACATAACTAAGGAATGATAAATGGTCCAACAAAAGGTTTCGACATGAACTAACTTGGCCAGTTTGAAGAAAATAAATTGAAAAAATGTCCGAACTTCGTTCTATTCCGGAACCATTTTCTCCTACCCAAAATTCGTAATTTCCATCCCCTCCCATCCCGATATTTTCAACCAATGGGACGGCTTTGGATCTTCAAAAAAATATCCGAACTATGGGAATGGACTGGAGATTTGTAATCCCAATCACGTCCCTTCCCATGAGCACCCCTAGCATTTAGTGGTTTATAGGTTTTATTTAAAAAATAAAATAACAACAAATTTAATATAACCTTTGAAACTATAACATTTTTAAATTTTTTTTAAATGTGAATACTATATTTAGTTATGATAATCTTAATAATTATATATCATGTAAATTCAATATAAATAATTATATTGATAAATATTATAATAATGATCATACAAAAGATTAATAAACAATTATTAATAAGATAAATATTGTTTAAAATATATTTACAAAACCTAAAATGATTCAAAATCAAATTCAAATATTTTACTAAATATTAATTTTAAAATTTTAAATTTGTGTATCCATATTTAAGGTTATATATTTTTTGATGAAAAACAAATTATTTAAATTATATTTGTCAAACTATTAATTTATTTTTTAATTTATATTTCTATAAAAATAAATTAATATATAATTAAAATGTATATATAAAATTATAATGAATACTAATAAAAATGAGATTTATGATTTATTATTTAGGGTATACCTATTTAATAGTTTAAGTTTATTGTGGTTTTGGGGTTACTGAGTATATTTATTTATATATTTACACATTTAGGTTTTATTTATTGATTTATAGGTTTTATTTAATCAATGAAAAAACAAAAAAATTATTTTTATGAATTTTCGTGATTTTCAAAGGTTATAACCTTTGAAAATATAATAATTTTTTAATAGTTCTAAAATATGAATACAATACTTAGTTATAATAATCTTAATAATTATATTTGATGTAAATTCAATATAAAAAATTTTATTAATATATATTATTTTGATGATCAAAAAATAAATTAATAAACTATTATTAATAAGACCGATATTATTTAAAATATATTTGCAGAACCCAGAATAATTCAAAATCAAAGTAAATTATATTACTAAATAAACTTTTAAATTTTTGAAATTTTGTTTCTTTTTATAAGCTTATATTTTTTTTTCATAAAAAATAATATATATATATATATATATATATATATATATATATATATATATATATATATATATAAAATATGTCTCACTCATTATTTATTTTGTAATTAATATTTCTATAAAAATAAAATAAAAAATAATTAAAATGAATTTTTAATATTATAATGAATACAAATAAAAATGAATTTTTAATATTATAATGAATACAAATAAAAATGAGTTTATTATTTATTATTTAGGTTATATAGGTTTAATGGTTTAAGTATTTAGGGGTTTTTGGGGTTTAGAAGCTTTGAGATTTAAATGTTTAGGAATTTAGTAGTTTATATGTTTTATTTAAATAATGAAATAATAAAAAAAGTATTTGCCAAATTTTTTATCAATTTTGAAGGTTATAACATTTATAAATATAATAATTTTTAAATTTTTTCAAATGTGAATACAATATTTAGTTATAATAAACTTAATAATTATATATCATGTAAATTAAAAATAAACAATTTTATTGATAGATATTAATAAACTAAATATAAATATAATAATGATCAAAAAATAAATTAATAAATTATTATTTATTGATAGATATATATATATATTATTTATAAATACCTAAACCTTTAAAGATGGTTTAAATGTTTAAGTATTTAAGGGTTTTGGGGTTTTGGGGTTTAGGAGTTTAATGATTTAAGCGTTTAGGCATTTAGTAGTTTATATGTTTTATATAAACAATAAAATAACAAAAAATTTATTTTTGTGATTTTATCTCATTTTCAAAGATGTTAACCTTTAAAAATATAATAATTTTTAAATTATTTTCAAATGTAAATATAATATTTAGTTATAATAATCATTATAATTATATATCATGTAAATTCAATATAAACAATTTTATTGATAAATATTGTAATAATGATCCAAAAATAAATTAATAATCTATTATTAATAAGATAGATATCAATTAAAATATAATTACAAAACCTAAAATGATTTAGAAGAAAAAACAAAATATATTACTATATAATAATTTTTTTGTTTTGAAATTTTTTTTTCTTTTAAAAAGGTTATCTATAATTTTTTGATGAAAAATAATTTATATAAATTATTTTTGTCTAGCTCAATCTATTTTGTAATTAATATTAATATATAAATAAACAAATAAATAATTAAAATGAATATTAAAAATTATAATGAAAAAAAATGAGCTTCATTATTTATTATTTAGGGATACTATTTTAATTTAAATTAGATCTGTCTCACTTATAATTTATTTTGTAATTAATATTTCTATAAAACAAACTGATAAATAATTAAAATAAAAATCTAAAATTATACTGAATAAAAATTAAAATTAGATTTATGAATTCTTATTAATGTTTACTAGTTTAATGGTTTAAGTATTTAGAGGTTTTGTCGTTTAGGAGCTTAGTGATTTATGTTTTTAGGCATTTAGTGGTTTATAGGTTTTATTTAAACAATGAAATAACAAAAAAAAATTTGATATTTTTTCACATTTTCAAAGGTTATAAACATTGAAAATATAATAATTATAAATTTTTTTAAAAATATGAATACAATATTTAGTAATAATAATCATTATAATTATATATAATATAAACTAAATATAAACAATTTTATTGATAGATATGATATCAATTATCAAAAAATAAATTAATATACTATTATTAATATGATATATATAAATTAAAATATAATTAAAAAAATATCCAAAATCCAAATAAAATTTCTTAATAAATAATAATTTTGTTTAAGTTTTGCTTCTTTTTATAAGCTTATATTTTTTTTGATGAAAAATAAATTATTTAAATTATATTTGTATCACTCATAATTTATTTTGTAATTAATATTTTAATAAATTATTTAAATTATATTTAAGGTTTACGAGTTTAATGGTTTAAGAATTTTGGGCTTTTGTGTGTTGGAGTTTAGAGGTTTAAGTGTTTAGGGGTTTAGTGGTTTATAAGTTTTATTTAAACAATGATATAACAAAAAATTTAATTTTATTATTTTTCTAATTTTTGAAGGTTATAACCTTTGAAAATATAATAACTTTTTAAATTTTTTTCAAATGTAAATATAATATTTAGTTATAATAATCTTAATAATTTTAAGTCATTAAAATTCAAAATAAATAATTACATTGCTAGATCTTATAATAATGATCAAAAAAAATTTAATAACCTATTATTAATAAGATAGATATTATTTAAAATATATTTGCAAAATCTAAATTTATTCAAAATCAAAGTAAAATATATTACTTAATATTAATTTTTTTAATGTTTTGCTTTCTTTACAACTTTATAATTTTGTTATTATAAATAAATTATTTAAATTAATTTGTTTTACTCATAATTTATTTTGTAATTTATAATTCAATAATAATAAACTTATAAATAATTAAAATAATTATTTAAAATTATAATGAATTCAAATAAAATTGAGATTTATTATTTCTTATTCAGGATATACCGGTTTAATGGTTTAAGTATTTAGGTGTTTTTGGGTTTAGGAGTTTAGTGATTTAAGTGTTTAGACCTTTAGTGATTTATACTTATTATCTAAAGAATTAAACACAAAAATTTTTATTTTTTGAATTTTTTAAATTTTTAAAGTTGTAACCTTTGAAAATATAATAATTTTAAATTTTTTTAAATGTGAATATAATATTTAGTTATAATAATCTTAATAATTATATATAATATAAACTAAATATAAATAATTTTATTAATAGATATTATAATAATGATCAATAAATAAATTAATAAACTAGTATTAATAAGAATTATATAAATTAAAATATAATTGTAGAATCTAAAATGATTCAAAATCAAAATAAGATATATTACTAAATAATAACTTTTTATTTTAAAAATTTTGCCTCATTTTATTAGCATAAATATTTTTTTGATGAAAAAAAAATATTTAAATTATATCTGTTTCACTAATAATTTATTTTGTAATTAATATTTATATAAACATAAATTTATAAATAATTAAAATGAATATTTAAAATTATAATGAATTCTAATAAAAAAGAGATATATGATTTATTATTTAGGGTATACCTATTTAATGGTTTATGTTTTTTGTGGTTTTGGTGTTAAGGAGTTTATTAATTTATATGTTTGCACATTTAGGTGTTTATAGGTTTTTTTTAATCAAAGAAATAACAAAAAAATTAATTTTATGAATTTTTGTGATTTTCAAATATTATAACCTTTAAAAATATAATAATTTTTTAATAGTTATAAAATATGAATAGAATACTTAGTTATAATAATCTTAAAAATTATATTTGTTGTAGATTCAATATAAAAAAATGTATTAATATATATTATAAAAATGATCAAAATATAAATTAATAAACTGTTATTAATATGATAGATATTAATTAAAATATATTTGCAGAACCCAAAATAATTCAAAATCAAAGTAAATTATATTACTAAATAAAATTTTAAAATTTTGAAATTTTGTTTATTTTTATAAGCTTATTTTTTTTTCATAAAAAATAATATAATTAATTTATATGTCTCACTTATTATTTATTATGTAATTAATATTTCTCTAAAAATAAACTAAAAAAATGATTAAAATGAATATTTAAAATTATAATGAATACAAATAAAAATGAAATGTATTATTTATAATTTAGGTTATATAGGTTTAATATTTAGGGAGTTTTGTGGTTAAGGAGTCTAGATATTTAAATGATGAGGCATATAGTAGTTTATAAGTTTAATTTAAATTATAAAATAATAAAAAAATTATTATTAAATAATAATTTTTATTTTTAAAATTGTCTCTTTTTATAACCAATTTTTTTGATGAAAAATAAATTATTTAAATTATATATGTCGCACTAATAATTTATTTTATAATTAATATTTCTATAAAAACAAACTGATAAATAATTAAAATGAATATTTAAAATTATAATGAATACTAATAAAAAAGAGATATATGATTTATTATTTAGGGTATACCTATTTAATGGTTTAAGTTTTTTGTGGTTTTGGTGTTAAGGAGTTTATTAATTTATATGTTTGCACATTTAGGTGTTTATAGGTTTTTTTTAATCAAAGAAATAACAAAAAAATTAATTTTATGAATTTTTGTGATTTTCAAATGTTATAACCTTTAAAAATATAATAATTTTTTAATAGTTATAAAATATGAATAGAATACTTAGTTATAATAATCTTAAAAATTATATTTGTTGTAGATTCAATATAAAAAAATGTATTAATATATATTATAAAAATGATCAAAATATAAATTAATAAACTGTTATTAATATGATAAATATTAATTAAAATATATTTGCAGAACCCAAAATAATTCAAAATCAAAGTAAATTATATTACTAAATAAAATTTTAAAATTTTGAAATTTTGTTTATTTTTATAAGCTTATTTTTTTTTCATAAAAAATAATATAATTAATTTATATGTCTCACTCATTATTTATTATGTAATTAATATTTCTCTAAAAATAAACTAAAAAATGATTAAAATGAATATTTAAAATTATAATGAATACAAATAAAAATGAAATGTATTATTTATAATTTAGGTTATATAGGTTTAATATTTAGGGGGTTTTGTGGTTAAGGAGTCTAGATATTTAAATGATGAGGCATTTAGTAGTTTATAAGTTTAATTTAAATTATAAAATAATAAAAAAATTATTTTTGTGATTTTTAATCATTTTTGAAGATTATAACCTTTGAAAATATAATAATTTTTAAATTTTTTTCAAATGTAAATATAATATTTAGTTAAAATAATCTTAATAATTATAAGACATTTAAATTGAATATAAGTAATTTTATTGTTATATATTATAAAAATGATCAAATAATAAATTAATAAACTTTTATTAATAAGATTGATGACAATTAAAATATAATTGCAAAACCTATATATAATGATTCAAAATCAAAGTAAAATATATTACTAAATAATACTTTTTTGTTTTTAAATTTTTACTTCTTTTTATAAGCTTATATTTTTTTTTAATTAAAAATAAATTATTAAAATTATATTTGTCTGACTCATTAGTTATTTTGTAATTAATATTTCTATAAAAAATAAACTAATAAATAATTAAAATTAATATTTAAAAAGATAATGAATACAAATTAAATTGAGATTTATGATTTATTATATGTGGTATACCAGTATAATGGTTTGATTATTTCGGGGTTTAGTCTTTTAGGAGTTTATCAATTTATGTTTTTAGGCATTTAGTGGTTTATAGTATTTATTTATAAAAAAAATAAAAAAAAATTGATTTTATCTGATTTTCAAAGGTAATCTTTAAAAATAAATTAATTTTTAAATTTTTTGAAATGTGAATACCATGTATAATTATATTAATCTTACTAATTATATATCATATAAATTCAAAATAAACAATTTTAATGATAGATAGTATAATAATGATGAAAATTAAATTAATATACTATTATTAATAATATAAATTTTAATTAAAATATATTTACATAACACAAAATGATTCAAAATCAAATCAAAATATTTTACTAAATATTAATATTTAATTTTCAAATATTTCCTTCTTTTTATAATCTTATATTTTTTATTGATTAAAAATAAATTATTTAAATAATATTTGTTTCACTCAAAATTGTTTTTGTAATTAATTTTTCTAAATAATTAAACTATAAATACTTAAAATGAATATTTAAAATTATAATAAATAGAAATAAAAATGAGATTTATTATTTATAAAGTAGTATATAGCTGTTAAAAGGTTTATGTATTTAGGGCTTTCGGGGTCTATCAGCTTACTGATTTAAGTAAGTAAGCATTTAGTGATCTATAGGTTTTATTTTAAAAATGAATTAACTTAAAATTTATATTTATTATTTTTTTTCATTTTTTAAGGTTATAACCATTGAAAATATAATAATTTTTAAATTTCTTTTCAAAAGTGAATACAATATATATTTATAATAATCATAATAATTATATATCATATAAATTCAATATAAATAATTTTATTGATAGATATTCTAATAATTATCAAAAAATAAATAAAAAATCTATTATGAATAAGATTGATATAACTTAAAATATAATAACAAAACCTAAAATGATTCAAAAGGAAAACAAAATATATCACTAAAAAATTAATTATTTGTTTTTAAATTTTTATGATTTTTATAAGCTTATCTATTTTTTGATGAAAAATATTTTTAATAAATTATATTTTTAACTCATAATTTATTTTATAATTAATATATATATATATATATATATATATATATATATATATATATATAACTAAACAATCAAAATTAATTTTTTAAATTATAATGAAAACAAATAAAAATGAGATTGTTTAATTATTATTTAGGGTATACCAGTTGAAAGGATTATCTATATAGGGGTATCGAGATTTTGTTGTTTAGTTATTTAAGAGCTTAGACATTTAGTGGTGTATAGGTTTTATTTAAACAATGAAATAACAAAAAAAATTTATTTTTTTTATTTTTTGACATTTTCAAATGTTATAATCTTTGAAAATATAATAATTTTAAAATTTTTTTCAAAAGTGAATACTATATTTAGTTATAATAATATTTCTATTTATATATCATATAAATTAAATATAAACATTTTTATTGAAAAATATTCTAATAATGATCAAAAAATAAATTAATAATCTATAATTAATAAGATGGATATCAATTAAAATATAATTAAAAACTTAAAATCATTCATAAGCAAAGGAAAATATATTACTATATAATAATTTTTTTTTGAAATTTGTTTTTAAAAATTTATCTATATTTTTTTTTGATGAAAAATAATTTATATAAATTATATTAGTTTAACTCATAATTTATTTTATAATTAATATTTATATAAAAATATACAAATAAATAATTAAAATGAATATTTAAAATTATAATAAAAAAATGAGTTTTATTATTTAGAGTATACCGGTTTAATTTAAATTAGATCAATCTAACTAATAATTTATTTTGTAATTAATATTTCTATAAAAATAAACTGATAAATAATTAAAATAAAAATTTAAAATTAAACTGAATAAAAATTAAAATGAGATTTATGATTTATTATTAATGTATACCAGTTTAATTTTTTAAGTATTTGGAGGTTTTGTTATTTAGGAGTTTAGCGATTTATGTTTTTAGGCATTTAGGGTTTTATAGGTTTTATTTAAACAATAAAATAACGAAAAAAAAAATTTGTAATTTTTTCTCATTTTCATTGGTCATAACCTTTGAAAATATAATAATATTCAACATTTTTGAAATATGAATATAATATTTAGTTATAATAATATTATTAATTATATATCATATAAATTGAATATAAATAATTTTATCGCTAGATATTATAATAATGATCAAAAATTAAATTAATAAACTATTAATAATAAGATAGATATTAATTAAAAAATATTTACAAAACCCAAATTGATTCAAAATTAATGTAAAAAATATTACTTAATAATAATTTTTAATTTTTAAATTTTTACTTATTTTATAAGCGTAAATACTTTTATTGATTAAAAATAAATTTTTTAAATTATATTTCTCGGACTCATAATTTATTTTGTAATAATTATTTGTATAGAAATAAAGTAATAAATAATTAAAATAATTATTTAAAATTATAATAAATAGAAATAAAAATTAGATTTATTAATTATTAAGTAGTATATGACGGTTTAATGGTTTATGTATTTAGGCATTACGAAGTTTAAAAGATTACTTACTTAACTGTGTATGCATTTAGTGATTATAGGTTTTATTTAAAAAATAAATAAACAAAAATTTTATTTTTTTTATTTTTTGATATTTTCAGATGTTATAACCTCTGAAAATATAATAATTTTTAAATTTTTTTCAAAAGTGAATTCAATATTTAGTTATAATAATCATTATTTTATATTTCATATAAATTCAATATAAATAATTTTATTGATAAATATTCTAATAATGATCAAAAAATAAATTCATAATCTATTATTAATAAGATAGATAACTATTAAAATATAATTACAAAACCTAAAATGATTCAGAAGTAAAGCAAAATATATTACTATATAATAAATTTTTGTTTTGAAATTATTTCATCTTTTTATAAGTTTATCTATATTTTTTGATGAAAAATAATTTATATAAATTATATTTGTCTAACTCATAATTTATATTTTAATTAATATTTAATAAAAATATACGAATAAATAATTAAAATTAATATTTTAAATTTTAATGAAAAAAAATAATATTGAGATTTATTATTTATTATTTATTATTTATTATTTAGGGTATACCAGTTTAAATGAATTATCTATTTAGGATTTTCAAGATTTCAGAGTTATTGACTTAAGTGTTTAGTCATTTAGTAGTTTATAGGATTTATTTAAACAATGAAATAACAAAAAAATTATTTTTGATATTTTCTGACATTTTCAAAGGTTATAACCATTGAAAATATAATAATTTTAAATATTTTTAAAAATATGAATACAATATTTAGTAATAAGAATCATTATAATTATATATAATATAAACTAGATATAAACAATTTTTTTGATAGATATGATATCAATTATCAAAAAATAAATTAATATGCTATTATTAATATAATAGATATAAATTAAAATATAATTGAAAAACCTAAAATTATTCAAAATCAATGTAAAATTTATTAACAAATAATAATTTTTGTTTTTTAGTTTTTGCTTCTTTTTATAAGCTTATTTTTTTTGATGAAAAATAAATTATTAAAATTATATTTAAGGTTTATGAGTTTAAAATTTTAAGTGTTTAGGGGCTTTTGTGTTTAAGAGTTTATAGATTTAAGTGTTTAGACATTTAGTGGTCTATATGTTTTATTTAAACAATGATATAATAAAAAATTTATTTTTGTTTTTTTTTTATAATTTTTTAAGGTTATAACCTTTGAAAATATAAAAATTTCAAAATTTTTTTGAAATGTAAATATAATACTTAGTTTTAATAATCTTAATGAATATAATTCATTTAAATTCGATATAAATAATCACATTGCTAGATATTATAAAAATGATCAATAAATAAATTAATAAACTATTATTAATAAGATAGATATTATTTATAATATATTTGCAAAATCTAAATTTATTAAAAATCAAAGTATATTTTACTAAATACTAATTTTTTTTATATTTTGCTTTTTTTATAAGTTTATATTTTTGTTATTAAAAATAAATTATTTAAATTATATTTTTCTTCCTCATAATTTATTTTGTAATTTATAATTCTATAAAATTAAACAAATAAATAATTAAAATAAATATTTCAAATTATAATGAATACAAATATAATTAATATTTATTATTTATTATTCAGGATATACAAGTTTAATTGTTTAAGTATTTAGGTGTTTTGGGTTTAGTCATTTAAGTGTTTATGCCTTTGGTGATTTTATCTAATTTTTGAAGGTTATAACCTTTGAAAATATAATAATTTTTAATTTTTTTTAAAAATGTGATTATAATATTTAGTTATAATAAACTTGATAATTATAAATAATGTAAAATCAATATAAATAATTTTATTGATAAATATCATAATAATGATCAATAAATAAATTAATAAACTATTATTAATTAGAATGATATAAATTAAAATATAATTGCAAAATCTAAAATTATTCAAAATTAAATTAAATTATTAAAAAATAATATTTTGTTTTAATAATTTTGCATCTTTTTATAATCTTATATTTTTTTGATGAAAAATAAATTATTTAAATTATATCCGTCTCACTAATAATTTATTTTGTAATTAATATTTCAATAAAATAAACTGATAAATAATTAAAATGAATATTTAAAATTATAATGAATACTAATAAAAATGAGATTTATTATTTATTATTTAGAGTATACTAATTTAAAGGCTTATGTATTTATGGACTTCGGGGTTTAGAAGTTTAGTCATTAAGAATTTAGGTATTTTGTGGTTTATAGATTTTATTTAAAAAATTTAATAACAAAAAATTTATTTTTTTATTTTTTCACATTTTCAAAAGTTATAAACTTTGAAAACTTAATAATTTTTAAATTTTTTTAAAATGTGAATAATTTTTATTTTGTTATAATAATATAAATAATTATTTAATATGTAAATTCAATATAAATAATTTTTTTAATGATATTATGATGACGATAATAAAATAAATTAATAAACTATTATTAATAAGATAGATATTAAATAAAATTTATTTGCAAAACCTAAAATGATACAAAATCAAAGTAAAATATATTAATAAGATAGATAATAAATAAAACTATTATTAATAAGATACAATATACACATTTAAAAGATTATATATTTAATAGTTTTTGGATTTAAGAATTTAGTGATGTAAGTGTTTAGGCATTTATTATTTTATAGGTTTTATTTAAAAATAAAATAACAAAAAAAATTTTTTGTTATTTGTTCTCATTTTTGAAGGATATAACCTTTGAAACTATAAAAATTTTAAATTTTTTTTAAATGTGAAAACTATATTTAGTTATGGTAATCTTAATAATTATATATCATGTAAATTCAATATAAATAATTATATTGATATATATTATAATAATGAGCATACAAAAGATTAATAAACAATTATTAATAAGATAAATATTGTTTAAAATATATTTACAAAACCTAAAATGATTCAAAATCAAAGTGAAATATTTTACTAAATATTAATTTTAAATTTTTGTAACCATTTATAAGATTATATATTTTTTGATGAAAAATAAAATTATTTAAATTATATTTGTCTAACTATTAATTTATTTTTTAATTTATATTTCTATAAAAATAAATTAATAAATAATTAAAATGAATATATAAAATTATAATGAATACTAATAAAAATGAGATTTATTATTTATTATTTATGGTATACCTATTTAATGGTTTAAGTTTATTGTGGTTTTAGGGGTTAATGAGTTTATTGATTTATATGTTTACACATTTAGTTTTTATTTATTGATTTATAGGTTTTATTTAATCAATGAAATAACAAAAAATTTATTTTTATGAATTTTCGTGATTTTCAAAGGTTATAACCATTGAAAATATAATAATTTTTTAATAGTTCTAAAATATGAATACAATACTTAGTTATAAAAATATTAATAATTACATTTTATGTAAATTCAATATAAAAAATTTTATTAATATATATTATTTTGATGATCAAAAAATAAAATTAATAAACTATTATTAATAAGATAGATATTAATTATTTTAATGGTTTAATTATTTAGGAGGTTTTGGGGTTTAGGAGTCTAGAGATTTAAATGTTTAGGCATTTAGTGGTTTATAAGTTTTATTTAAATAATAAAATAATAAAAAAATTATTTTTGTGATTTTTTATAATTTTTGAAGGTTATAACCTATGAAAATATAATAATTTTTAAATTTTTTTCAAATATGAATATAATATTTAGTTAAAATAACTTAATAATTCTAAGACATTTTAATTGAATATAAATAATTTTATTGTTCGATATTATAAAAATGATCAAATAAAAAATTAATAAACTATTCTTAATAAGATTAATAATAATTAAAATAAATTGCAAAACCTATATATAATGATTCAAAATCAAAGTAAATATATTACTAAATAATAATTTTTTGTTTTTAAATTTTTTCTTCTTTTTATAAGCTTATATTTTTTTGATACAAAATAAATTATTAAAATTATAGTTGCCTCGCACATTATTTATTTTGTGATTGATATTTCTATAAAAATTAAACAAATAAATAATTAAAATTAATATTTAAAATTATAATGAATACAAATTAAAATGAGATTTATGATTTATTATATATGGTATACCGGTTTAATGGTTTGATTATTTAGTGGTTTATATGTTTTATTTATATAATAAAAAATAAAAATTCTATTTTTGATTTTTTCTGATTTTCAAAGTTTATAACCTTTGAAAATAAAATAATTTTTAAAATTATTTGAAATGTGAATACCATGTATAATTATATTAATCTTACTAATTATATATCATATAAATTCAATATAAATAATTTTAATGATAGATATTATAATAATGATCAAAAATTAAATTAATAAACTATTATTAATAATATTAATATTAATTAAAATATATTTACATAACACAAAATTATTCAAAATCAAATCAAAATATATTACTAAATAATAATATTTAATTTTTAAAATTTTCTATCTTTTTAGAAGCTTATATTTTTTTTTAAATAAATTATTTAAATAATATTTGTCTCACTCGAAATTTTTTTTAATTAATTTTTATAAAAAATTAAATAAATAATTAAAATTAATATTTTAAAATTATAATAAATAGAAATAAAAATGAGATTTATTATTTATTAAGTAGTATATAGATATTAAAAGGTTTATGTATTTAGGGGTTTCGGGATTTATGAGCTTACTGATTTAAGTAAGTAAGCATTTAATGATCTATACGTTTTATTTAAAAAATGAAATAACATAAAATTTATTTTTTTTTTATTTTTTCACATTTTCAAAGGTTATAACCTTTGAAAATATAATAATTTTAAATTTTTTTTAAAAAGTGAATACAATATTTAGTTATAATAATCATTATATATATAGCATATAAATTCAAGATAAACATTTTTTTTGATAAATATTCTAATAATGATAAAAAATAACTTAATAATCTATTATTAATAAGATAGATATCAATTAAATATATTTACAAAACCTAAAATGATTTAGAAGCAAAGCAAAATATATTACTATAAAATAATTTTTTATTTTAAAATTCAATTTTTCTTTTAAAAAGTTTATCTATATTATTTTGATGAAAAATAATTTATATAAATTATTATTGTGTAACACATAATTTATTTTGTAATTAATATTTATATAAAAATAAACAAATAAATTATTTAATTTGAATAATTAAAATTAAAATGAAAAAAGAATAATATTTATTCTTTATTATTTAGGATATACCGGTTTAATTTAAATTAGATATGTCTTACTAATAATTTATTTTGTAATTAATATTTCTATCAAAATAAAATGATAAATAATTAAAATTAAAATTATACTGAATAATTAAAATAATTTATTTTGTTCCTCTCACAACTCTAAAATGATTGCTAAAGCTCTAACCAAAATAATAGGAGCTTTTACTTTATCTATATTATGTCTCATCATATTTGATGTTGAATCACTGGGCTATCAAAGGTAATTTGACTCATGTATGCTAACAGACTAAACCAAAGTTGTACTGCTATGTGTTGAAATAACTAGTTCTTGAGAATGCTATTTATATTGATTATTGTAATTTCTTCAAAAATATCTCTAATGCACACACTCAAAGCAATTTTTTTAAAACATAGTTCACCTCTAAAAAAATAACCACCTTGTAGCCGATTAGAACAAACTAGCCCCATGGCAGTTTGAGCAGGGCAAGAAGTATGGGCTCTCTTTCAATCAAGAATCAAAAAATTTATTTTATTGGAATGTCTAAGCCTTTTTTTTATATCCTAATGGATATGAAAAGTATCATTTCTTTCTTTTTATATTAAATGAGTTATGTATACAAGCTCAAAAGACCCAAAAAGGTGTAAATGAATCATATTCAAATGTATAAAGGGTTTTAATCATTGCTCAAAATATTAGTATTGCATATTGACACTCGAGGTCACAAATCAAAGGAAAAAGCGATAGTGATATTTCCAATCCTAAGAATTTTAGCTATAGAAAGTTATAAAGAGTAGTACTTGTGCTTTAACTATTTCTAGGGTCATGACTTTTGCTCTTGAGGAATGTCCAAAGT
This sequence comes from Sapria himalayana, assembly GCA_029783825.1. Lineage (NCBI taxonomy): Eukaryota > Viridiplantae > Streptophyta > Magnoliopsida > Malpighiales > Rafflesiaceae > Sapria > Sapria himalayana. Next base: position 62,626 of record JAREIK010001182.1, read on the forward strand.
TACATTCATTCCTAGTGCAATGACTTTGCAATATAAAGATAAAATGCACAAGCTATGGTCATATCCAATTCTGTGGCCCAGTATTATAGTGATTAAATATGTATTCATGATCATTCTTAGTGCCATAACAATATGTTCTATAGAGAGATACAAGTTATGGCATATTCTCATCGATATGATTTTGTGTTCTAGAAACAAAATATACAATCATGACCATTGCTAATGCTACCATAATCTAAAGCAAGAAAGAGACTGAATCCATAACTCACCCCTTGAGTCATGACTTTGTGTTACATATACAAAAAAATAAATATGTGACATTCCTAAAAGTTGTGAATTTCAATTTAAATTTAACACTTAGTCATTTGATTATAAAAGTGCAAAACATGAGATTTAGGATTTAGGGTTTATAAGTTAGGGTTATAGTTTATGGTTTAAGGTTTAGGATTTAAAGTTTAGGGTTTATGGTTTTTTTTTGTTTTTTTTGGAAAATACACACTTTATTTATCATTTAGGCACACAACTTACAAGAGACTAAAAAGCTGACTAATTTAGGCCAGCCCAACAAATCGTATGCACCTTAATGATTCTATGCATAAAATACATAAAAAACGTAATGCCTTATAATTCCAAGCGTACGAATACAACTAAAATCACCTGCCATTCCCGGACTTCAGAGTTGGCTTTGAGTCATTATGTGCACTGCGTCTTTTCCATTTGGATTTTCCAAGCCTTTTGCAGGAACCTGAATGATGCACCATATTAAAACTATGCAAATATAAGATTGTGCATGTGTGTTACATGCAACATCAAGCATTTGCCTATGTCATTGATATGCAATGGAATACATTTAAAACTGAATACCCATAAATCCACAAGTCCATATCTACGACACTTTGTCAATTCATTCTCACCTCTGAATTCCACATTTTTTTTGCTCCAGGATCCTCAAAAGAGTATCTCATGGGTTAGAATGCTTCCTCCTCGAGGTCCAAGAAGTTACTGTACATTGCACTGACAAAATATCAAAAAATACGAATGCATCGGTGTGAATGTGTGATGAGGTCCAATCTCACAGTCAAATTATCTACGATTACAACTAAGCTAGAATACAAGTAAAATTATAAAATGCTATAAAGATGTGTATTCTGCTCCAGAAAGTGTAGCATCGCCTAATGTGTATTTACCAAATGCATTAGTGGGCCTCACTTAGAGATACTCATGGGTCCAGTTGCCCTTATTGCATCCTACATAAAGAATAGACAAGATTGTGTGTGTGAGTATGTCATGATCCATCTCTACAAGTATATGCTGCATACAATGTCCAAAATACAAATAAGACTACAAACATAAACTACAAGATTGAATCTTTCGCTCCCGTGTGGCTGATCTAGACTCCATTGCTTACTGGCCCTGCTTGGTTATGCTTTGGATTTTGCCGGCTCTCCAATTAATCATGGATTACCCGCTACTACTGTTGGGCGAATGTTGGGTGGCCCTCTATGCTGCCTAATAGGGCTTATGGGACCCACTCCTAGCTACATCTGGGTTTACTCCAGACCACTTTGCTCGGTCTCGTTAGTTGTCTGAATGTTATCATCCCGGCTTGCTAGTGGGGCCCTCTACAAGCTGGTGGACCATACTTCTGGCTGCTTCCAGGACATGCTGGCCCATCTAAATGCTACACCAAGATGGATAATAATATGTGCACAAGTGTACTATGGTCTGTCCCTATGTGTGTGTGGTGTAGCAGTATCAGGGTTTAAGAGTTTAGTAATTTAAGTATTTCGGTATTTTGTGGTTTATAGATTTTATTTAAATAATTAAATAACAAAAAAATTATTTTTATGATTTTTTCTCATTTTCAAGGTTATAACCATTGAAAATATTATAATTTTTAATTTTTTTTTCAAATGTTAATACAATATTTAATTATAATAATCATAAAAATTAAATATCATGTAAATTCAATATAAATAATTTTATTGATCGATATTATAATACTGATCATAAAATAGATTAATAAACTATTATTAATATGATAGATATTAATTAAAATATATTTGCAAAACCTAAAATGATTCAAAATCAATGTAAAATATATTACTAAATAATAATTTTTTATTTTTATATTTTTGATTCTTTTTATAAGCTAATAAATTTTTTTGATGAAGATAAATTATTTAAATTATATTTGTCTCATTCATAATTTTATTTTGCAATTAATATTTCTATAAAAATAAACTAATAAATAATTAAAATGAATATTAAAATTACAATGAATACAAATAAAAATAAGATTTATGATTATTTATTTAGGGTATACCGGTTTAATGGTTTAAGTATTTAGGAGTTTAGTAGTTTAGTGATTTAAGTGTTTAGGCATTTAGTAGTTTAAATGTTTTATTTAAATAATGAAATAACAAAAAAATTATTTTTCCAATTTTTTATCAATTTTGAAGGTTATAACCTTTATAAATATAATAATTTTTAAATTTTTTTCAAATGTGAATACAATATTTAGTTAAAATAAACTTAATAATTATATATCATCTAGATTAAAAATAAACAATTTTATTGATAGATATTAATAAACTAAATATAAATATAAATATAATAATGATCAAAAAATCAATTAATAAACTATTATTATTGATAGATATTTATATTTTATTTATAAATACATAAACCTTTAAAGATGGTTTAAATGTTTAAGTATTTAAGGGTTTTGGGGTTTAGGAGTTTAATGATTTAAGCGTTTAGGCATTTAGTAGTTGATAGGTTTTTATATAAATAATAAAATAACAAAAAATTAATTTTTGTGATTTTATCTCATTTTCAAAGATGATAACCTTTAAAAATATAATAATTTTTAAATTATTTTCAAATGTAAATATAATATTAGTTATAATAATATTAATAATTATATATCATGTAAATTCAATATAAACAATTTTATTGATAAATATTCTAGTAATGATCAAAAAATAAATTAATAATCTATTGTTAATAAGATAGATATCAATAAAAATATAATTACAAAACCTAAAATGATTCAGAAGAAAAAGCAAAATATATTACTATATAATAATTTTGTTTTTTAAAATTTTTTTTTCTTTTAAAAAGATTATCTTTAATTTTTTGATGAAAAATAATTTATATATATTATATTTTTCTAACTCAAATTATTTTGTAATTAATATTTATATATAAATAAACAAATAAAATAATTAAAATGAATATTTAAAATTATAATGAAAAAAAATGAGATTTATTATTTATTATTTAGGGATATAGTTTTAATTTAAATTAGATCTGTCTCACTAATAATTTATTTTGTAATTAACATTTCTATAAAAATAAACTGAATAAATAATTAAAATACAAATTTAAAATTATACTGAATAAAAATTAAAATGAGATTTATGATTTTTTATTAATCTATACCAGTTTAATGGAATAAGTATTTAGAGGTTTTATCATTTAGGAGTTTAGCAATTTATGTTTTTAGGCTTTTAGTGGTTTATAGGTTTTATTTAAACAATGAAATAACAAAATAATTATTTTTGATAATTTTTCACATTTTCAAAGGTTATAACCTTTGAAAATATAATAATTTTAAATTTTTTTAAAAATGTGAATATAATATTTATTAATAATAATCATTATAATTATATATAATATAAACTAAATATAAATAATTTTATTGATAGATATGATATCAATTATCAAAAAATAAATTAATAAACTATTATTAATATGATAGATATAAATTAAAATATAATTACAAAACCTAAAATGATTCAAAATCAATGTAAAATTTATTACTAAATAAAATTTTTTGTTTTTAAATTTTTAATTCTGTTTATAAGATTATATTTTTTTTATTAAAAGTAAATTATTAATATTATATTTGCCTGACTAATTAATTATTTTGGAATTAATATTTATATAAAAAATAAACTAATAAATATTTAAAATTAATATTTAAAATTAATATTTAAAATTATAATGAATACAAATTAAAATGAGATATAAGAAATCTTTTAACTGTATATGTAATTTATTTTTTGATAATCTGTTAGTATAAACAAATATTTTTTCTTTTTTAATATTTTCATGTAAGTGCAGGAAAGGAAATATTAAGAGTCCGGGGATGCAGCAGTAGCACAATAACGGAGGTCACGCTGACCTGCACGGCGGGCCGAAATTGGAGCAGAGCCTGATCCTATCTCATGATCCGACCCGCTTCCTGTTAAATGAACCGAGAGAAATTTTAATATATAATGTTTTGTAATTTTATTTTCGGGTGGATTTTTTTGAACCCGTGGAACTGTTCATCGTCTCTCTCTCTTCTCTCTGTGAGATTTATCGTGACTATTTTGTGTGCTGCATACTGTTAGACATTTCTGTTGCTTTAATCTATAAAGCAAAAGCATTTTCTGGTGGATTTAGCTAGTCATACTGAGCGAATAGCGAACCACATTATTTTCACTGTTTATTTCTCATTTTTTGATTCTATCATGGATGGATGCTGAATTGGGATATATATATGGCTTGTTTTCTGTTGTTTCCGTGTTTAATGTATCTGAATCTCACTATTGTGGAAGCACAATTGCCCAACAATTATATATGGTATACAGGTTTAATGGATCGATTATTTAGGGGTTTTGTTATTTAGGAGTTTTGCAATTTATGTTTTTAGGCATTTAGTGGTATATAGGTTTTATTTATATAATAAAAATAAAAAATATTTTTTTGATTTTTTTTAGATTTTGAAAGGTTATAACCTTTAAAAATAAAATAATTTATAAAATCTTTTGAAATGTGAATACCATGTATAATTATATTAATCTTAATAATTATATATCAAATAAATTCAATATAAATAATTTTAATGATAGATATTATAATAATGATCAAAAATTAAATTAATAAACTATTATTAATAATATAAATATTAATTAAAATATATTTACCTAGCACAAAATGGTTAAAAATAAAACAAAAATATATTACTAAATAATAATATTTAATATTTAATTTTTTCCATATATTTATAAGCTTATATTTTTTTATGATAAAAATAAATTATATAAATAATATATGTCTCGCTCGAAATTTATTTTGTAATTAATTTTTATAAAAAATTAAAATATAAATAATAAAAATGAATATTTAAAATAATAATAAATAGAAATAAAAATGAGATTTTTTATTTATTAAGTAGTATACAGCTGTTATAAGGTTTATGTATTTAGGGGTTTCAGGTTTTATGAGTTACTGATTTAAGTAAGTAAACATTTAGTGATCGATAGGTTTTATTTAAAAAAGAAATAACAATAAATTTATTTTTTGTATTCTTTCTCATTTTTTTAAGATTATAACCTTAGAAAGTATAATAATTTTTAAATTTTTTTCAAAAGTGAATATAATATTTATTTATAATAATCATAATAATTATATATCATATAAATTCAATATAAACAATTTTATTGATAGATATTCTAATAATTATCGATAAATAAATTAAAAATCTATTATGAATAAGATTGATATTATTTAAAATATAATATCAAAACCTAAAATGATTCAAAAGCAAAGATAAATATATTACTTAATAATAATTATATGTTTTAGAATTTTTATTCTTTTTATAAGCTTATCAATTTTTGATAAAAAATTATTTTTTGAAATTATATTTTTAACTCAATTTATTTTATAATTAATATATATATATGAATAAAAAACATAACAATCAAAATAAAATTTTTAAATTATAATGAAAACAAATAAAAATGAGATTTATTAATTATTATTTAGGGTATAACAGTTTAAAAGATTATCTATATAGGGGTATCAGGATTTTGTAGTATAGTGATTTAAGTAGTTAGACATTTAGTATTTTATAGGTTTTAATTAACCAATGAAATAACAAAAATAAATATTTTTTTTATTTTTTCACATGTTCAAAGGTTATAATCTTTGAAAATATAAAAATTTTAAATCTTTTTTCAAAAGTGAATACAATATTTTGTTATAATAATTATTAAATTTATATATTATATAAATTCAATATAAAATTTTTATTGATAAATATTCTAATAATGATCAAAAAAAATAAATAATTTCTTATTAATAAGTTAGATATCAATTAAAATATAATTACAAATCCTAAAATGATTCTGAAACAAACCAAAATATATTACTTTATAATATTTTTTTGTTTTTAATTTTTTTCTTCTTTTATTAAGTTTATATATTTTTTTTTGTTGAAAAATAATTTATATAAATTATATTTGTATTACTTATAATTTATTTTATAATTAATATTTATATAAAAATAAACAAATAAATAATTAAAATGAATATTTAAAATTATAATTAAAAAAATAAAAATGAGATTTTATATTTATTATTTATTTTTTATTATTTAGGATATACATGTTTAAAAAATTTATCTATTTAGGGTTTTGAAGATTTAGAAGTTATTGATTTAAGTATTAGGCATTTAATGGTTTATAGGTTTTATTCAAACAACGAAATAATGAAAAATTTATTTTTAATATTTTTTCCAATTTTCAAAGGTTATAAAATTTGAAAATATAATAATTTTAAATTTTAAAAAAATGAGAATACAATATTTAGTAATAATAGATATTATAACTATATATAATATAAACTAAATATAAACAATTTTATTCATAGATATTATATCAATTATCAAAAAATAAATTAATAAACTATTATTAATATGATAGATATAAATTAAAATATAATTAAAAAACCTAAATTGTTCAAAATCAAGGTAAAATTTATTACTAAATAATAATTTTTTTAGTTTCTGCATCATTTTATCAGCTTATATGTTTTTTTGATGAAAAATATATTATTTAAATTATATTTGTATCACTCATAATTTATTTTGTAATTAATATTTCTATAAATTATTTAAATTATATTTAAGGTGTACGAGTTTAAAGGTTTAAGTATTTAGGGGCTTCGGGGTTTAGCAGTTTAGATATTTATGTATTTAGGCATTTAATGGGTTATAAGTTTTATTTAAACAATGATATAACAAAAAATTTATTTTTGTTATTTTTTCTCAATTTTGAATGTCTTAAACTTTCAAAATATAACAATTTTTAAATTTTTTATATATGTGAATATTATATTTAGTTATGATAATCTTAATAATTAGATTATCATGTAAATTCAATATAAACAATTGTATTGAAATATATTATATTAATGATCAAAAAATAAATTAAAAATCTATTAATAATAAAATAAATATTATTTTAAATATATTTGCAAAATGTAAATTTATTCAAAATCAAAGTAAAATATATTACAAAATAATACTTTCTACGATGTTTTACATCATTTTATAAGTTTATATTTTTTGTTATTAAAAGTAAATTATTTAAATTATATTTGCCTTCCTCATAATTTATTTTTAATTAATAATTATATAAAAATAAACTAATAAATAATTAAAATGAATATTTAAAATTATAATCAAAACAAATAAAATAGAGATTTATTATTTATTATTCAAGATATACTAGTTTAATGATTTAAGTATTTAGGTAATTTGGGGTTTAGTGATTTAAGTGTTTCGGCCTTTAGTGATTTATAGTTTTTATTTAAAGAATGAAAAATAAAAAATTTAATTTTTTGATTTTTTTGATTTTTTTTTTAATTTTTGAAGGTTATAACCATTGAAATTATAATAATTTTTAATTTTTTTTAAATGTGAATATAATATTCAGTAAAAATAATCTTAATAATTATATATAATGTAAACTCAATAAAATAATTTTATTAATAGATATTATAATAATGATCAATAATAAATTAATAAACTATTATAGATAAGAATGATATAAATTAAAATAAATTTGCAAAATCTAAAATTATTCAAAATAAAAATAATATATTTTACTAAATAATAAATTTTTGTTATTAAAATTTTGTCTCTTTTTATAAGGATATATTTTTTTTTGATGAAAAATAAATTATTTAAATTAGATCTGTTTCACTAATAATTTATTTTGTAATTAATATTTCTATAAAAATAAACTGATAAATAATTAAAATAAAAATTTAAAAATATAGTTATTAAAAATTAAATTGAGATTTATGGTTTTTTATTAATGTATGTCAGTTTAATAGTTTAAGTATTTAAAGGTTTTGTTGTTTAGGAGTTTAGTAATTTATGTTTTTAGGCATTTAGTGTTTTATAGGTTTTATTTAAACAATAAAATAACAAAAAAATTGTAATTTTTTCTCATTTTCTTGAGTTATAACCTATGAAAATATAATAATACTTAAAATTTTTTTAAATCTGAATACAATATTTAGTTATTATAATATTACTAATTATATATCATATAAAGTCAATATAAACAATTTTATTGATATATAATATAATAATGATCAAATTTAAATTAATAAACTATTAATAAAAAGATGATATTAATTAAAAAATATTTACAAAACCCAAATTAAAATATATATGTGCACTCTCATAATTTAATTTGTAATAAATATTTCTATAAAAATAAACTAATAAATAATTAAAATTAATATTTAAAATTTTAATAAATAGAAATAAAAATTATATTTATTGATTATTAAGCAGTATATATCATTTAATTGTTTATGTTTTCAGGCATTATGAGGTTTAGAAGTTTACTAATTTAACTGTGTATGCATTTAGTGGTTTATAGGTTTTATTAAATAAATAAAATAATAAAAAATTTATTTTTATTATTTTTTTGATATTTTCAAAGGTTATAACCTTTGAAATTATAATAATTTTTAAATTTTTTTAAAAATGTGAATACAATATATAGTTATAATAATCATTATATTTATATATGATATAAATTCAATATAAATAATTTTATTGATAAATATTCTAATAATGATCATAAAATAAATTAATAATCTATTATTAATAAGATAGATATCAATTAAAATATAATTACAAAACCTAAAATGATTCAGAAGAAAAGCAAAATATATTACTATATAATAATTTTTTGTGTTGAAATTTTTTTTGTTTGAAAAAGTTTGTCAATAATTTTTCGATGAAAAATAATTTATATAAATTATATTTGTCTAACTAAATTTATTTTGTAATTAATATTTATATATAAATAAACAAATAAATAATTAAAATGAATATTTAAATTTATAATGAAAAAAAAATGAGATTTATTATTTATTATTTAGGGATACCGGTTTAATTTAAATTAGATCTATCTCACTAATAATTTATTTTGTAATTAATATTTCTATAAAATAAATTGATAAATAATAAAAATAAAAATTTAAAATTATACTGAATAAAAATTAAAATGAGATTTATGATTTATTATTAATGTATACCACTTTAATGATTTAAGTATTTATAGGTTTTGTCGTTAGAAGTTTAGTGATTTATGATTTTAGGCTTTTAGTGGTTTATAGGTTTTATTTAAATAAATAAAATAACAAAAAAAATTTCTATAATTTCTTATAATTTTCATAGGTTATAACATTTGAAGATATAATAATATATAAAATTTTTTGAAATTTTAATACAATTTCTTGTTATAATAATATTAATAATTATATATCATATAAATTTAAAATAAATAATTTTATTGATTGATATTATAATAATGATCAAAAATTAAATTTATAAACTATTAATATTAAGATAGATATTAATTAAAAAATATTTACAAAACCCAAATTGATTCAAAATTAAAGTAACATATATTACTTGATAATCATTTATTATTTTTAAATTTATACTTCTTTTATAAGCGTATATTTTTATTAGATATATAATATATTATTTAAATTATATTTGGCCCACTCATAATTTATTTTGTAATACATATTTCTAAAAAAATATACTAATAAATAATTAAAATCAATATTTAAAATTATAATAAATAGAAATAAAAATTAGATTTATTATTTATTATGTATTATATATCAGTTTAATGGTTACTGTATTTAGGCATTACGGGGTCTAGGAGTTTACTTATTTAACTGTGTATGTATTTAGTAGTTTATATGTTTTATTTAAAAAATAAAAAAACAAAAAATTTATTTTTATTATTTTTTGATATTTTCAAAGGTTATCAACTTAGAAAATATAATAATTTTTAAATTTTTTTTCAAAAGTGAATTCAATATTTAGTTATAATAATCATTATATTTATATATCATATAAATTCAATATAAACTATTTTATTGATAAATATTCTAATAATGATCAAAAAATAAATTAATAATCTATTATTAATAAGATAGATATCAAATAAAATATAATTATAAAAGGTAAAATGATTCAGAAGCGAAACAAATTATATTACTATATAATAATTCTTTGTTTTTAAAATTTTTTTTCTTTTAAAAAGTTTATCTATAATTTTTTCATGAAAAATAATTTATATAAATAATATTTGTATAACTCAATTTATTTTGTAATTAATATTTATATAAAAATAAACAAATAAATAATTAAATTGAATATTTAAAATTATAATGAAAAAAATAAGATTTATTATTATTTAGGGATACCAGTTTAATTTAAATTAGATCTGTCTCACTAATAATTTATTTTGTAATTAATATTTCTATAAAAATAAATTGATAAATAATTAAAATAAAAATTTAAAATTATACTGAATAAAAATTAAAATGAGATTTATGAATTATTATTAATGCATATTAGTTTAATATTTTAAGTATTTAGAGGTTTTGTCGTTTATGACTTTAACAATTTATGTTTTTAGGCATTTAGTGGTTTATCGGTTTTGTTTAAACATTGAAATAACAGAAAAATTATTTTTGATATTTTTTCACATTTTAAAAGGTTATAACCATTGACAATATAATAATTTTAAAATTTTTTAAAAATGTGAATTCAATATTTAGTAATAATAATCATTATAATTATATATAATATAAAGTAAATATAAACAATTTTATTCATAGATATGATATCGATTATCAAAAAATAAATTAATATGTTATTATTATTATAATGGATATCAATTAAAATATAATTGCAAAACCTATTATAATTCAAAATCCAAGTAAAATTTCTTACTAAATAATAATTTTTGTTTTTTAGTTTTTGCTTTTTTTATAAGCTTATATTTTTTTTGATGAAAAATAAATTATTTAAATTATATTTTTATCACTCATAATTTATTCTGTAATTAATATTTTAATAAATTATTTAAATTATAATTAAGGTTTACGAGTTTAAAGGTTTAAGTATTTAGGGGCTTTTGTGTTTAGGAGATTAGATGTTTAAGTGTTTAGGCATTTAGTGGTTTATAAGTTTTATTTAAACAATGATATAGCAAAAAATTTATTTTTATTATTTTTTCTAATTTTTGAAGATAATATCATTTGCAAATATAATAATTTTTAAATTTTTTTCAAATGTCAATATAATATTTATTTATAATAATCTTAATAATTATAATTCATTTAAATTCAATATAAATAATTATATTGCTATATATTAGAATTATGATCAAAAAATAAATTGATAAACTATTATTAATAAAATAGTTATTATTTAAAAAGTATTTGCAAAATCTAAATTTATTCAAATCAAAGTAAAATATATTACTAAATAATAATTTTTTTTAATGTTTTGCTTTTTTTATAACTTTATATTTTTGTGTTTAAAAATAAATTATTTAAATTATATTTTTCTCACACATAATTTATTTTTTAATTTATAATTCTATAATAATAAACTACTAAATAATTAAATGAATTTTTAAAATTATAATAAATACAAATAAAATTGAGATTTATTAATTATTATTCAGGATATACTGGTTTAATGGTTTAAGTATTTAGGTGTTTTGTGGGTTAGGAGTTTAGTGGTTTAATTGTTTAGACCTTTAGTGATTTATAGTTTTTTTAAAGAAAGAAAAAACAAAAAATTTAATTTTTTGTTTTTTCTTAATTTTTGAAGGTTGTAACATTTGAAAATATAATAATTGTTAATTTTTTTTAAATGTGAATATAATATTTAGTTATAATAATCATAATAATTATATATAATGTAAACTCAATATAAATAATTTTATTGATATATATTATAATAATGATCAATTAATAAATTAAGAAACTTGTATTTATAAGAATGATATAAATTAAGATATAATTGTAAAATCTAAAATAATTCAAAATCAAAATAAGATATATTATTAAATAATAATTTTTTATTTTTAAAATTTTACCTCTTTTTATGAGCATTTTTTTGATGAAGAATAAATTATTTTAATTATATATGTCGCACTAATAATTTATTTTGTAATTAATATTTCTATAAATATAAATTGATAAATAATTATGATGAATATTTAAAATTATAATGAATACTAATAAAACTGAGATTTATGATTTATTATTTTGACTATACTAATTAAATCTTTTAAGTATTTATGAGTTTCGGGGTTTAGGAGTTTAGTCATTTTAGTATTTAGTCATTTAGTGGTTTATAGGTTTTATATAAAAAATAAAATAACAAAAAATTTATTTTTGTTATTTTTTCTCATTTTTGAAGGTTATAACCTTAGAAAATATAAGAATTTTAAAATTTTTTTAGAAAAGTGAATACAATATGAAGTTATAATAAGCATAATAATTATATATCATATAAATTCAATATAAACTTTTTTATTGATATTTATTATAATAATGATCATAAAAAAGTAATAACCTATTATTAATAAGATAAATATTGTTTAAAATATATTTACAATTCCTAAAATGATTCAAAATCAAAGTGAAATATTTTATAAATATTAATTTTAAATTTTTATATTTTTGTATCCATTTATAAGCTTATATATTTTTTGATGAAAAATAAATTATTTAAATTATATTTGTCTCACTATTTATTTATTTTTTAATTTATATTTTCATAAAATTAAACTAATAAATAATTAAAATGTATATTTAAAATTATAATTAATACTAATAAAAATGAGATTTATGATTTATTATTTAGGGTATAACTATTTAATTGTTTTAGTATTTTGTGGTTTTCAGGTTAAAAAGTTTATTGATTTATATGTTTACACATTTAGGTGTTTATAGGTTTTATTTAATCAATGAAATAACAAAAAAATTATTTTTATGAATTTTCGTGATTTTCAAAGGTTATAACTTTTAAAAATATAATAATTTTTTAATAGTTCTAAAATATGAATACAATAATTAGTTATATAAATCTTAATAATTATATTTGTTGTAGATTAAATATAAAAAAAATGTATTAATATATATTATAATAATGATCAAAAAATAAATTAATAAACTATTATTAATAAGATAGATATTAATTAAAATATATTTGCAGAACCCAAAATAATTCAAAATCAAAGTAAATTATTTTACTAAATAAAATTTTAAATTTTTGAAATTTTGTTTATTTTTATAAGCTTATTTTTTTCATAAAAAATAAATTATTTAAATTATATCTATCTCACTAATTATTTATTTTGTAATTAATATTTCTATAAAAATAAACTAAAAAATAATTTAAATGAATATTTCAAATTATAATGAATACAAATAAAAATGAGATTTATTATTTATTATTATTTATTATTTAGGTTATATAGGTTTAATGGTTTAAGTATTTAGGGGGTTTTGGAGTTTAAATGTCTAGAGATTTAAATGTTTGGCATTTAGTTGTTTATAAGTTTTATTTAAATAATAAAATAATAAATTTTTTTTTTTGTGATTTTTTATCATTTTTGAAGGTTTAAACCATTGAAAATATAATAATTTTTAAATTATTTTCAAATGTAAATATAATATTTAGTTATAATAACTTAATAATTATAAGACATTTTAATGGAATATAAGTAATTTTATTGTTTGATATTATAAAAATGATCAAATAAAAAATTAATAAACTATTATTAATAAGTTAGATCGCAACTTAAAGTATAATTGCAAAACTTATATATAATGATTCAAAATCTAAGTAAAATATATTATTGCTAAATAATAATTTTTTGTTTTTAAATTTTTACTTCTTTATATAAGCTTATTTTTTATTTGATTAAAAATAAATTATTAAAATTATATTTGTCTCACTCATTATTTATTTTGTGATTGATATTTCTATAAAAAAATAAACTAATAAATAATTAAAATGAATATTTAAAATTATAAAGATTACAAATTAAAATGAGATTTATGATTTATTATATAGGGTATACCGGTTTAATGGTTTGATTATTTAGGAGTTTTATCGTTTAAAAGTTTAGCAATTTATGTTTTTAGGCATTTAGTGGTTTATAGGTTTTATTTATATAATAAAAATTTAAATTTCTATTTTTAATTTTTTCTGATTTTCAAAGGATATAACCTTTGAAAATAAAATAATTTTTAATATTTTTTTAAATGTGAATACCATGTATAATTATATTAATCTTAATAATTATATATCATATATATTCATTATAAATAATTTTAATGATATATATTATAATAATGATCAAAAATTAAATTAATAAACTATTATAAATATTATAAATATTAATTAAAATATATTTACATAACACAAAATGATTCAAAATCAAAACAAAATATATTACTAAATAATAATATTTAATTTTTAAAATTTTGTTTTTTTTTATTAGCTTATATTTTTTTTATTAAAATAAATTATTTAAATAATATTTGTCTCACTCGAAATTTATTTTGTAATTAATTTTTCTAAATAATTAAACTATAAATAATTAAAATGAATATTTAAAATTATAATAAATAGAAATAAAAATGAGATTTATTATTTATTAAGTAGTATATAGCTGTTAAAAGGTTTATGTAATTAGGGGTTTCGGGATTTATGAGCTTACCGATTTAAGTAAGTAAGCATTTAATGATCTATAGATTTTATTTAAAAAATGAAATAAAAAAAATTTATTTTTATTATTTTTTTCTCATTTTTTATGGTTATAACCTTTGAAAATATAATAATTTTTAAATTTTTTTCAAAAGTGAATTCAATATTTAGTTATAAAAATCATTATAATTATATATCATATAAATTCAATATAAACTATTTTATTGATAAATATTCTAATAATGATAAAAAATAAAATAATAATTTATTATTAATAAGATAGATATAAATTATAATATTATTACAAAACCGAAAATGATTCAGAAGCAAAGCAAAATATATTACTATATAATAATTTTTTGTTTTGAAAATTTTTTTTTCTTTTAAAAAGTTTATATATATTATTTTGATGAAAAATAATTTATATAAATTATATTTGTGTAACTCATAATTTATTTTGTAATTAATATTTATATAAAAAATAAACAAATATATAATTAAATTTGAATATTTAAAATTAAAATAAAAAAAATGAGATTTATTCTTTATTATTTAGGATATACCGGTATAATTTAAATTTGATCTGTCTCACTAATAATTTATTTTGTAATTAATATTTCTATAAAAATAAACTGATAAATAATTATAATAAAAATTAAAATTATACTGAATAATTAAAATACTTTATTTTGTTCCTCTCTCACCTCTAAAATGATTGCTAAATCTCTAACCAAAATAATAGGTGCTTTTACTTTATCTCTATTATGTCTCGTCATATTTGATGTTGAATCACTGGGCTATCAAAGGTAATTTGACTCATGTACGCTAACAGACTAAACCAAAGTTGTACCGCTATGTGTTGAAATTGCTAGTTGTTGAGGATGCTATTTATATTGATTATTGTAATTTCTTCTAAAATATCTCTCATGCACACACTCAAAGCAATTTTTTTAAAACATAGTTCAAATCTAAAAAAATAACCACCTCGTAGCCTATTAGAACAAACTAGCCCCAGGGCAGATTGAGTAGGGCAAGAAGTATGGGCTCTCTTTCAATCAATAATCAAAAAATTTATTTTATTGGCATGTTTAAGCCTTTTTTTTATATCCTCGTGGATATTAAAAGTATCATTTCTTTCTTTTTATATTAAATGAGTTATGTATACAAGCTCAAAAGACCCAAAAAGGTCTAAATGAAATATTAGTCTTGCATATTGACACTTGAGCTCACAAATCAAAGGAAAAAGCCATAGTGATATTTCAAATCCCATGAATTTTAGCTATAGAAAGTTATAAAGAGTAGTACTCTAGCTTTAATTATTTCTAGGGTCATGACTTTTGCTCTTTAGGAATGTCCAAAGTTACAATCATTCCTTGTGCAATGACTTTGCAATATAAAGATAAAATGCACAAGCTATGGTCATATCCAATACTGTGACCCAGTATTATAGTTATTAAATATGTATTCATGATCATTCATAGCACCATCAGAATATGTTCAACAGAGAGACACAAGTTATGGCATATTCTCATCGATATGATTTTGTGTTCTAGAGACAAAATACACAATCATGACCATTGCTAATGCTACAATAATCTAAAGCAAGAAAGAGACTGAATCCATAACTCACCCCTTGAGTCATGACATTGTGTTACATAAACAAAAAGATAATTCTGTGACATTCTTAAAAGTTGTGAATTTCAATTTAAATTTAACACTTAATCATTTGATTATAAAAGTGCAAAGCATGATATTTAGGATTAGGGTTTATGGATTAGGGTTATAGTTTATGGTTTAGGTTTAGGATTTAATGTTTAGGGTTTATGGTTTTTTTTTGTTTTTTATTGGAAAATACACACTTTATTTATCATTTAGGCACACAACTTACAAGAGACTAAAATGCTGACTAATTTAGGCCAGCCCACCAAATCCTATGCACATTAATGATTCTAAGCACAAAATACATAAAAAAACATAATTCCTAATAATTCCAAACGTACGAATACAACTAAAATCACTTGGCATTCCCGGACTTCAGAGTTGGCATTGAGTCATTATGCGCCCTGCGTCCTTTCCATTCAGATTTGTCCAACCCTTTTGGAGGAACCTGAATGATGCACCATATTAAAACTATGCAAATATAGATTGTGCATGTGTGTGACATGCAGCATCAAGCATTTGCCTAAGTAATTGTTATGTAATGGAATACATGTAAAACTGAATACCCAAAAATCAACAAGTCCACAACTACGGCACTTTTTCAATTCATTCTCACCTATGAATTCCACATTTCTTTTGCTCCAATGATCCTCAAAAGAGTATCTCTTGGGTTAGAATGCTTCCTCCTCGAGCTCCAAGAAGTGGCTGTATGTTGTACCGAAAAAATATCAAAAAATAAGCATGCATCAATGTGCATGTGTGATTACGTCCATCTCATAGTCTAATTATCTATGCGTACAACCAAGCTAGAATAGAAGTAAAATTACAAAATGCTATAAAGATGGGTCTTCTGCTCCCGAAATTGTAGCATCGCCTAATGTGTATTTACAAAATGCATTAGTCGGCCCCACTTAGAGATACTCATGGATCCAGTTGCCCTCATTGCATGCTACATAGAGAATAGACAAGATTGTGTGTGTAAGTATGTCATGATCCATCTCTACAAGTACATGGTGCATACAAAGTCCAAAATACAAATAAGACTACAAACATAAACTACAAGTTTGAATCATTCGCTTCCGTGTGGCTAATCTGTACTCCATTGCTTACTGGACCTGCTTGGTGATTCTTTGGATTTTTCCGGCTATCCAATTAATCATGGATTACCCGCTACTCCTGTTGGGCGACGGTTGGGTGGCCCTCTATGATTCTTGATATGGCTAGTGGGATCCACTCCTAGCTATTCCTGGGTTTACTCCCCACCACTTTGCTCGGTATCGTCAGTTGTCTGAATGTTAACATCTCGGCTTGCTAGTTGGGCCCTCTACAAGCTAGTGGCACATACTTATTTCTGCTTCCAGGACTTGCTGGCCCATCTAAATGCTACACCAAGATGGACAAAAATATGTACACAAGTGTACGGTGATCCGTCACTATGTGTGTGTGGTGCAGTAGTATCGGGGTTTAGGAGTTTAGTAATTTAAGTATTTAGGTATTTTGTGGTTTATAGGTTTTATTTAAATAATTAAATAACAAAAAAATTATTTTTATGATTTTTTCTCATTTTCAAGGTTATAACCGTTGAAAATATTATAATTTTTAATTTTTTTTCAAATGTTAATACAATATTTAATTATAATAATCATAAAAATTAAATATCATGTAAATTCAATATAAATAATTTTATTGATCGATATTATAATACCGAACATAAAATAGATTAAAAAACTATTATTAATAAGATAGATATTAATTAAAATATATTTGCAAAACTTAAAACTATTCAAAATCAATTTAAAATATATTACTAAATAGTAATTTTTTATTTTTAAATTTTTGATTCTTATTATAAGCTTATAAATTTTTTTGATGAAGATAAATTATTTAAATTAGATTTGTCTCATTCATAATTTTATTTTGCAATTAATATTTCTATAAAAATAAACTAATAAATAATTAAAATGAATTTTGAAATTATAATGAATACAAAAAAATTGATATTTATGATTAATTATTTAGGGTATACCAGTTTAATTATTTATGTATTTAAGAGTTTAAGTGTCTAGTGATTAAAGTGTTTAGGCCATTTAGTAATTTATATGTTTTATTTAAATAATGAAATAACAAGAAAATTATTTTTCAAATTTTTTATCCAGTATGAAGGTTATAACCTTCATAAATATAATAATTTTTTAATTTTTTTCAAATGTGAATACAATATTTAGTGAAAATAAACTTAATAATTATATATCATGTAAATTAAAAATAAACAATTTTATTGATAGATATTAATAAACTAAATATAAATATAAATATAATAATGATCTAAAAATAAATTAATAAATTATTATTTATTGATAGATATTTATATATTATTTTTAAATACTTAAACCTTTAAAGATGGTTTAAATGTTTAAGTATTTAAGGGTTTTTGGGTTTTGGGGTTTAAGAGTTTAATGATTTAAGCGTTTAGGTATTTAGTAGTTTATGGGTTTTATATAAACAATAAAATAACAAAAAATTTATTTTTGTGATTTTATCTCATTTTCAAAGATGATAACCTTTAAAAATATAATAATTTTTAAATTATTTTAAAATATAAATATAATATTTAGTTATAATAATATTAATAATTATATATCATGTAAATTCAATATAAACAATTTTATTGATAAATATTCTAGTAATGATCAAAAAATAAATTAATAATCTCTTATTAATAAGTTAGATATCAATAAAAATATAATTACAAAACCTAAAATGTATCAGAATAAAAAGCAAAATATATTACTATATAATAATTTATTGTTTTGAAAATTTTTTTTCTTTTAAAAAGTTTATCTATAATTTTTTGATTAAAAATAATTTATATAAATTATTTTTGTCTAGCTCAATTTATTTTGTAATTAATATTTATATATATATAAACAAATAAATAATTAAAATGAATATTTAAAATTATAATGAAAAAAAATGAGATTTATTAATTATTATTTAGGGATACTGTTTTAATTTAAATTAGATCCGTCTCACTAATAATTTATTTTGTAATTAATATTTCTATAAAAATAAACTGATAAATAATTAAAATAAAAATTTAAAATTATACTAAATAAAAATTAAAATAAGATTTATGTTTTATTATTAATCTATACCAGTTTAATGGAATAAGTATTTAGAGGTTTTGTCGTTTAGGAGTTTAACATTTTATGTTTTAGGCATTTAATGGGTTATAGGTTTTATTTAAACATTGAAATAACAAAAAAAAAATTTTAATATTGTTTCACATTTTCAAAGGTCAAGAAAATATAATAATTTTAAATTTTTTAAAAAATGTGAATACAATATTTAGTAATAATAATCATTATTCTTATATATAATATAAACTAAATATAAACAATTTTATTGATTTTAATTATTTATTAATTTATTTTTATAAAATATTTATTACAAAATAAATTATGAGTGCGACAAATATAATTTAAATAATTTATTTTTAATCAAAAAATATATATGTGCTTATAAAAGAACTAAAAATTCAAAAATTAAAAATTATTATACAGTAATATATTATAGTTTAATCTTGAATCGATTTGGGTAGTGTAAATATTTTTTAATTAATATCTATCTTATTATTAATAGTAAATTAATTTAATTTTTTATCATTATTATATTATCTATCAATAAAATTGTTTATATTGAATTTCTATGATATATAATTATTAATTTTAAAATAACTAAATATTGTATTCACATTTCAAAAAATTTTTAATATTATTATATTTTCAAAGGTCATAACCTATGAAAATGAGAAAATTTTTTTTTTATTTTATTATTTAAATAAAACCTATAAACCACTAAGTGCCTAAAAATATTTAAGAAGGATAAGTGGATTAACATTTAAGAAGGATAAGTTGATTTATTGACTATTTACTACTGTTTGTATTTCCCGTGTTTGATCTTCTGATAGGGCAAGAAAACCAGAGATAGAAAGGAAAGGCAATGCTGGTTAGTGCATTACATGCCTAAATCTACTAGGATAAGTAGTAACTAAAAATAGCAGCAGTATAGTGATGTATTGTTGTTGTTGTTTTATTGCTTGTCAGTTTTGATTTTGTAAGGGCAGGTGAGATTTCAAAGGGTGTGATGCTTTCTACCGATCAACCCTCAACAAAGGAAAGGGTTGAAAGGTAGAACTAGGTAGAAATGTATAATGCTTTCTGTTTGTTTGTTCCTTGTTTTATTGGAAGTGTAGAAGACTATGAAAGGCAGGATAAGCAGTAACTCAAAATAGAAGCAATATCGGTAGTTGCTTGGGTATTGTTGTTGTTGTTGTTTTATTGCTTGTCGACTTTGATTGTAAGGGCAGGTGAAAGTTCAAAGGGTGAGATGAATTGCTTGTTATGGCTTTTTGCTTTTGCTTGCTTGTTTTTTGCAGTAAGGACATGAGGAAAATCAAAAGATGTGATGGAGATGAAGCAGAGGCAGATCAGAGGCAGGAGACATATCAGAGGATTAGATAGACATGAAGTAGAGGTAGAACAAGATGATGTGCTGAAGCAGGCTACTTCTTGTCTAGCACTGTCATTCTGTTTCTAGTAAGAAGGGAAATCAAAAGTAGAGGAGTAGCACAAAATAGTAGGATTGAGATAGGATATGGAACCAGGCTGTTGCTAGGTGGTAGCAGGATAATTTAAATTGGAAGAATAGTTCCTAAAAGTCAAACAGGAAAACTGTACAAACTACAAGAAAGAATCACATGAACCAAATAGAACAGAAGATAAACCCACAAAGAAATGGCAGAAAAAATAAAGGTAGAAGGATACTGCTTGTTACTGCTTTTACTATTCTGTTTGGGTTTTGAAAGGGTAGAAGATAACCAGAGTCAAAAGAAGAAAGGCAAGGCTAGAAAAAACTAATTCAAAATAGAAATAGTGGAGATTGTTCCTATTTTTCAAAGAAGGTAGCTACAGAGGAGAAGAAGAAATGAATGAAGCATGATGCAACTGCTCTATAGGATGGGGTGAATGTATTGTTTGCTTTGCTTGTGTTATTGCTTGATTGTTTGTTTTGTAAGGTAGGAGACAAACAAGAGGATGTGATGGAGACATATTAGAGGCAAAACAGAGGAGATGATGGGATGAAACAGGATATTGCCTGCTTGTTATTGTTTTTTTTTGTTATGTTTGTTTTATCATTTGTAATGGCAAGAGAAAAATAAGAGATAGAAGAAGAAAATAGAGGTAGAAGCAACATAAAATAGAAAACTTTAGTCAAGAGCTAAAAGGAGCAAACATACGGATAAAGGAGTAGGTTGCTGCTATTTACTATTACTGCCAAGTTGCTACCTTACAGGAAGGAGGTAGCAAGATATTTCAATTAGGTAGGGAGGCTTCTAAATGGAAAGAAGGCAAAATGTTCAGCATCCAAGGAAAGATTATATGAAACAAAATAGAAGTTGAAGCTTGGAGATTAAAGAATTATAGCTAGATTCCAGGCAAATAAAATGATTAGGATTCATTACTATAAATGGCTAAAAGCCTAATTTTTTTATTTTAATGCATAGAAGGGTGTAAAAGGATAAAGGGTAGTATTTTAGCTTGTATTAATGGTATTCCTCCATTAAAAGATAGGTCGGTAGTATTTTAGCTTGTATTAATGGTATTCCTCCACTAAAAGAGAGGGCTATAATAATAAAATAAAAATTAAAAAAAAGAAGAATAAGAAGAATAATAAGAATAATATGAATAAGAAGAATAATAAGAATAATAATAATAAGAAAATTAAGAAGAATAAAATGAATAAGAAGAATAACAAGAATAAAAAGAATAAGAAGGATAAAGAGAAAAAAAAGAAAAATAAGAATAAGAAGAATAAAAAGAATAAGAAGAATAAGAAAAATGAGTAAAATAAGAGGAAAAGAAAAAAGAAGAAGAAAAAGAAGAATAGGAAGAATAAGAAGTATAAGAATAAAAAGAAAAATATGAAGAATAAAAATAATAAGAAGAATTAAAAGAATATGAGAGGCCCTGATAGTCCTAATATGGTTTAATTTCCCTAATCTACCTCTCCATCTATACTGTAAGCAATCCCCCTTCTTCTTGGAAAAATGCATGGGTAAATAGATAATGATTGATGAGGCCACTGCCTCAAAGATTTAACCAAATAATGCAAGGAATTGCATGGAGTTTAATCTCCTCTCACAGCCTCCACAGAAATGATGGATAGGCAATAATGCTGAACAAGGGTTTTGGTAGTTATTTGTACTAGAATATATTCCCAAATATTGTTTAAAATGTAAAAGAATGGGCCATAGGGAGGAGGAATGCATGGTGGGGATGGGCAAAATGGATACATTGGAAAAAATTATGGTAGAGACACAGGTAAAATTGCATGGGTTAAAAAAGACCTAAACAAAGAACTAGTGATATATCAGAATATATACTCTAATAATGTGGAAATGAATGTGGGTAGTAGAGGGAAGGAGGAAAATAACACCCTACTAGATTATGAAAACAATAAAAAATAAGAGGGGAACATGGGCAATGCACACATGATTAATGAGGGAGACAGGGGAGTAAATGAGCAATGTCTAGAGTGGGCAGTGGTGGTATATTTCAATAAAAGTATTGGTGAGAGAGTTGCAGAAAATAAAGAAATAGAAAATAAAATTACAGATAACAATGAATAAAATAGTAGTGTTACTAGGGCATATTCTCCTTTTATTTCTGAAAACAGCATATTAGTGAAAAATACAATGCTAATGGTAGGTAGAAATAGGAGGAAAGGAAGAATTTTCCTTAAGAAAAACATAGAGGGAGGAGGAGCAGAGCTGGATGGATAATGATGATCGGCTGGATGAACTAGAATAGAATGCCGATGCCGCAAGTTGCAATTTTTTTGACATAAGCAGGCAAGTTTGGAAGCAGGACATCTTTCATCTCAGGGATGATTTTATATTGGAGGTTGAAAGAAGGAGAATGAAAACTAGAGAGAAAGTTAAAGAGGAAATAAGGGTGATGGCATTGCACCTAGAAAAGATCCTAAAAATAAATAATAAAGAGAATGAAACAATGGAAAATAGCTATACAAAGGTAACTAGAAACACAAATAAATACTTGAATATAAAATATAAGTCAAAATGTGTAACTTGAGTGCAAGCAAATTCTATAATTAATGGTTAGTTGTTTATATTGGAATGTGAAAGGCGTAGCAAATATTCCCACAAAGAATAGAATTAACAAATTGATAAAAATTCATAAAAACTCGATAGTTGCATTAGCGGAACCAATGACTGATAAAACATAGCTAGAGAAATATAAAAATATAATTGGTTTTGATTATGCTTATGCTAACATTTATAGTAAGATATGGGTAATGTAGAGGGAGCATATAGATCTAGAGATATTAGAAGATATGGAACAAATTTTAAATTTTAAAATAGGAAGAGCATCAGAAGCGTTGATCTCAGTGGTCTACGCCAAAAATGCTAAAGAAGACAGGAAGAGTTTGTGGAAAGCAAAGGAAGAAATAGGAAAGAAAGACACACTAAGGATAATAGGAAGATATTTTAATGTAATAAGAAGTTTGAATGAAAAATAAGGGGTAAGGGCACCAAACTCAAGAGATATGTTGCAGTTTAATGAAGCCATATCTGATGCAAATATAATTGAAGCAGAACTAGTAGGTTCAAAATACACATGATGTAATAACTGGAAGAAAAAAGGCACAATATGGGCAAGATTAGATAAGATGTTATATAATCCAAAATGGCTAAATATTGTGGAATCCATAGTAGTGAGGCACCTAAATAGAACTTGTTATAATCACAATCCTTTACTTTTAACTTTTCAAAACAAGTTAAATAAAGAATATCACTTCGAATTTCAGAACATGTGGGGTTTGCACATGGATTTTGATAATGTAGTCACAAAATCATGGTATGAATCGGTCATTGGGAATCCATTACAAGTTCTAGCAAATAAGGTAAGAAGACTAAAGGCTAGTCTAAGTATATTGAACAAGAATTATTTGGGAAATATTAATAAAAAGATTATAGAAGCAGAACTAAAAGTGGAGGAATTGGAATTAGAGTATGAGCAAAATCAAGGAGAGATAGTTAGACATAAACTCAACAATACAAAGGCGGAATTGAAGCTTAGATTACATATGGAAGAAGTGTATTGGAAACAAAGAGCAAAAATTAAATGGTAGAAGAAAGGGGACAATAATACAAAATTCTTCAACATGGTAATAAGAAACAAAAATCAAAAACAAGAGATCAATGGCACCAAAAACAGAGAGGGGAAGTGGATAGGCAAGGAGGATCTAATTATAGTAGAAGTAGAAAAAAATTTTAAAAGGCAACTTGGTGAAAATATAGAATGTAGAGAAAAATATCTATTGAAGGCTATGGAATGTAAGGTTATAAAAGAGGAAAATATTAATCTAATAGTTTTCCCAGAAGAAGAAGAAGAAATAAAAGAAACAGTTTTCTGTATGAATAAAGATAGTGCACCAAGACCAAATGGATGGAATAATGGCTTCTTTCAAAGATGTTAGAATATAATCAAAGAAGTGCTGATAACAGCAATCAAATTGATATTCGTAAAAGTAGATATAATAAAAATATGGGCTAGCTCGTTAATAGTATTGATTCCTAAATATGATAACCCGCAAAAATGTGAATATTTCAGACCAATAAGCTTATGTAATTTGGTTTATAAGATATTAGCTAAAATTTTACAAAATAGATTAAACATAATTCTACAAAAATATTATCAAAAGAACGAACATGTTTTGTTAAAAATAGACTAATGATGGAAAATATAAGCTTGGCCTCAAAAATGATGAGAGAAATAGGAACAAAGACAAGAGGACATAATGTGGTAATAAAACTAGACCTGTTGAAATTATTCGACAGAGTAGAATGGGATATGCTATGTTACGTTATGAGAAAATGGGTTTCTCAGGAACCTGGATAGATCTAATTTATAGATGCATTTCCAAAGTATGGGTGAGAATTCTAGTAACCTTTGTTATTCAATATTTACCTGATAAGCATCCAAGAAAAAATGAGGAGAATTCTAATTGATAAGAGGTCTAAGACAAGGAGATCCTTTATCCCCTTTGTTATTCAATATTTACCTGGATTTGTTCATCATAAATTTGAAAGAAAAAATGGAAAAAGAAAAAATTCTAACATTTAGGTAACAAAGAAATACTCCATTAGTGGGATGCCTTGCATATGCAGATGATCTAATCATCTTCACAAATGTAAACAATAAATCAATAAGTAACATAATGAATATCTTCCATACATTTGAGGGGGAAACAAGTCAATTATTAAATAAAGCAAAATGCCAGTTTCTTATATCAAAAAAGACTTTTGAAAGAGTAGCTCAATGTATAAAAAAGATCACAGGATTTACCCAGAGGAATGGCACTCTAATGTATTTGGGTTGTCCAATATATGAGGGTAGGTTAAAAGAAGAATATTTAAGTTTTTTAATAGAAAAAATAAAAAAGAAAATAGAAGGATGGAAAGAAAACCTATTAAGTTTTGGAGGGAGGATCACACTTATAGCACATATATTTATGAACACTAATCCCCCGAAAAAGTTTATAAAAAACTAGAAAAGGAAATTGCTTCTTTTCTATGGGGGGAAACAAATGAAAACCAAAATTACATTAGAAAAAAAGGGAAGACTTAAGTCGCACAAAAGAGGAAGTAGGGCTAAGCTTGGTTAGCTTGAAAGATATGATTAATGTGTGGGCCTGTAAACATTGGTGGAGACTAAAAGAAAATGATAGTATCTAGGCTAAAATTTTAAGAGCAAAATATGAAACAAAAAAAAAGAATTTTAAAGATCCTAGGAAGTCTTCTAAAGCCTGGAAATTAATGTTGAAACAAAAAGAGTTAGTTGATAAACATTCAATAATAAAAAAAAGTGGGTGGAAACGGATGTTAAATGCTCAAGGAAATTTCACAATGAAATCAAAAAAACAATTGTAAGAAATAGAACTTATCATCTACCTTTATATAATTATATCTGGGAAAGCGAGGCGCCACAAAAGATAAAGACTTTTATGTGGAATGTATTAGAGAATGCAATTTCAATAGATGAGAATATACAATCTAAGTGTATAAGGTTAGCTTCAAGATATGAAAGTTGCTCCATAGCAGTGGAAAATACAAAGCATTTTTTTTCGCAGGGCAAAATTGCCACAGAAGTGTGACATTATATAGAAAACTACACAAAGATTAAGCACAAAGAAGTCAGCTTGAAGGCCAGACTACTAAGCTGCAAAAAGCATATTACGTGTAGTAAAATGCTCAAATTGACTAGAAATATCTTGCCATTCATAGCAATCTGGTATATATGGAAAGCTAGAAATAAAAGTAAATTTGACTCAATCCCTATGGAGGTAAAGTATATCCTAGAAGATATAAAGAAAGAATTAATTAATCTATCCATTACTAAACCTATAAGAGTCTTAAAATTAGAAGCAGAAAGTGAAATAGAGAATGAATGGAAACTTCATGTAGAAAAAATGAAGAAGCCAGGGGTTCAAGTCACAAAATGGAATAAGCCATAAAATAGTAACCGAGCACTCAATACGGGCTATAGCTTTAATAGAGATATGGGAGGGGCTGGAGGAGGAGGAGCAATTAGAAATACAAAGGAAAGGATAGTAAAAGCCTTCACAATGAAGGGCAAGGCAAACTCTGCATTGCACGCAGAAATCAGAGCATTATATAAGGGATTACAAATCTATAAAGAAAGTAACCTCAAGAATAAGCAAATTCAAGTGGATTCAAGGCTACTAGTAGAGCTAGCTATTGAAAAATTAGATCTGTGGAGACACGAGGATGAAGTAGAAAACATTAGAACCCTAATGAAAGAACTAGATGCTAATATAATACACATATAGGGAAGTGAATGCTTTGGCAAATAAGCTCGCAAAAAAAGGGCTGAGGAAAGGAATACACATCTTCGAAAAGTGAAAATATTTCTGAAAGGTATAAAGTGCTGGAGGCACTGGATAGAAAGGGATGTCCATATGTTAGAACACATAAAATAGATCATGAGGGTCTATATAAGTAAAAAATTTTAAGAACAAGTATGATCTAGAATCGAATTATTTAAAATGCAAATGAATTGGTACAAGGAGCTTGTGCCAGGGAAATGGCAAAAGTGTACTTTAAACCTATTGCACCTAAAAGAAAAGAAAAATTAAAAAAAAGGTGTTTCTATTTTATTAGATGGTAACACAAGTATGAGCTATTGTGTGGGATGCTCTCTATAATTTTATTAGATGAGCTTCTAGGAATGTTGTAGTTTACTCTAGGAAAATGGAGTTGCTATTTTAATTCGGTTGCATAGAATAAGATATGTGCATCCTGGTCCTATGGGATGTAGGTAGGTTGATGTTTGTGGTGTCGGTGTTTAACCATTTAATTTATTGCATAGAATACGATATGCAGGTACATAGCATCCTGGTCCTATGGGATGCCTAATCATGAAAGGTGGAATTCTGTAGTTTACATTTTTGGTTTACAGCATCCTAGTTTTGTGTTGTTGCTGTTTGTATTCAAATGTGTTATAGAATAAGATATGCATGTATATAGCATCCTGGTCGTGTGGGATGTGTTTTCAGAAAAGTTGTTATTGTTATAATTGCTGCATGGAAAAAGATAGGCTGGTTAAGCACCTCTTCAAGAGGCATGACTATCGTGAAAGCATAAAGAAGGTATAGGGGTATGTGCCAACTGAAATAGAATAAAGGACTACTACAATCTTATAGTATGGGTTTGGTTACATAGAACAGTAGGGTTTTCTACTCTACTGGCACAAGTGGAGATGATAGAAGTAATAAAGGCAGAACCATGGAACATATTTTCTATAGGATGTCATGGATATTATTGTTTCTTGGTTTTTTTAAAGGGCATGAGACAAAACAGAGGTAGAAGGATATCCTAGAGGCAAAATTAGAACAAGAAAAAAACAAGTTCCCTACTTATGCAAGGAAGATAAATGGCTTAAATTGCTTGTTATTGCTTGTGCTTGGCATTGAGTGATATTGTAGAAGATTAAAAGAGAGGTGACAACAACAGCAAAGATAGAAGAAGGACAGATAATAGATAAAGTTAGCAAGAAAAATATATTAGTATGGAGGTAGAAGAGGAAACTACTATGACAATATGCAAATAGCAACAAAAGGTAAAAGGAGGGGAAAGGACGGAAGGCAACAGCAAGGGGAGAGAACTAAGGGTCTGCCTACTCAAAAGGGTAGATGGAATAACTAAGGGAGAAGAAGAATACAATCTTGGAAGAACCTATAAAGATAAATAGATAGCAACAAGGAAGATGAATGTAATAGAATATAATGTGTTACCTGTAACTTTGTTTGTTATAGTAGTGTTAGTTTCCTTTGAAGGTGCAAGTTATACTTTTGAGATTGAAGATGAAGCTAGAAGTAGAAGAGGCTCAAGTGGGTAGAGAGGAAGGTAGGAGTTATAGGGAGTGAATTTAAAATAACAGTAGCTGTTAGGCTTCGGTTCTCTGCAAATGAGGGCAAAGAAGGCAGTATGAAAATCAAAACAGTTGATCAGCTTCTAAAGGGTAGACATGCATAATAATCAAGAAGAGCTTCAATGTATAAAAGATATAGATAGCAGCCAAAACATGAAGAGTAGGATCATATTTAAAGTGTTAATTTTTGCGACATTTCATGTTTTGGGTTTAAAGGGTGTAAAAGGGTTGAGGGCAGCAATTTAGCTTGTAAGAATGCTATTCCTCTACCAAAAGAGAGGGTTATAATAATAAAATAAACATAAAAAAAAAGAAAAAGAAAAAGTAGAATAAAAAGAAAAAGAAGAATAAGAAGAATAAGAAGAATCAAAATAATCAGAATAATAAGAATATAATAAGAATGAGAAGGATAGAAAATTATGAAAAATAAAAAGATTAAGATGAATAGGAAATATGAAGAATAAGAAGAATTAGAAGAATCAAAATAATAAGAAATATAAGAAGAATAAGAAGGATATAAAAATATGAATAATAAAAAGATTAAGATGAATAAGAAATAAGAAGAGTAAGATGAATAAGTAGAATAAGAAGAATAAAAAGAATAAAAAGAATAAGAATATTAAGAAGATTAAAAAGATTAAAAAGATTAATATGTTTAAGAATATTAAGAAGATTAAGAATAATAAGAAGATTAAGAATAATAATAAGATTTAGAAGAATTAGAAAAGATTAAGAAGATAAGAAGAATAAGTAGGATAAGAAGAATAAGATGAAATAAGAAGAATTAGCAAAATATAAAGAAAAAAAAGAATAAAAAGAATAAAAAAAATAAGAAGAATAAAAAAAATAAGAATAAAAAGAATAAAAAGAATAAGAATATTAATAAAAAAAGTAAGAATAATAACAAGAATAAGAATAATATGAAAAATAAGAAGAATAAAAAAATAAGAAGAATATATAAGATGAATAAGTTGTATAAGAAGAATTAGAAGAATAAGAATGCTACCAGAAAAATCTCATATAGCTAGGGATAATTTCCTAGCTAAATGGGCATTTTCGATCACTAAACGAGATATAGCGATGGATTACCGATGAATTGGTTCCCTATCTAAAGTGATCCTTGCTAAAATTTAGTAAGGGAAAGTGTCCCTAGCTAAAAATTTAGCAATGAAAAATCCATTGCTAAAAAGGCAAATTCCCAAGCTAAATGAGATTTTCCATCGCTAAAAGAAAATAATGATGGAAGATTCCCAAGAAAAAGTATTGGTCACTAAATTTTAGCAATAGAAATAGTCGCTAGCTAAATAAATTTAGCGACGAAAATAGTCGCTAGCTAAAGAAATTTAGCGACGGATAAATTCGTTGCTGAAATAAAGATATCCCTAGCTAAATTAGCTAGGGAAAATTCCCTAGCTAAATTAGCTAGAGATTTTTCCCTAGCTATTTAATTTCAAAACTATTTCAAAATTTAATTTATTTTAAAATTTTTTAATTAAATAATTTAATATTTTTATATCAAATTGAATAAAACATGAAACTATAAATAATTTATAATAAACAAACAATAAAATCATTTAATACCTTTTCTAATTCAATATTTACATAATTGAAACAAAAAAATAATAAAACTTTATTACATCTTATTCATCAATGTATCTATTGAGAGTGCATAAAGTATAATATATCCATTCATTGACATTGCTTTCTCTCCCTCTGCTCCTCCGAGCACTATTTTTCTACTGGCAAAGCAATAATAGTCACGACACATAATGTCTAGTGAAAAATCTCATCACATATACCAGCTTTGTATGAGGAATAATGCAGTATCATATCTATAAGAAATTTAAATCACTCAGTCAAATTAAATTAAAAAAAAAAGTTTTGTTTTGATAAATATATAATTCTGTAGTATATATGTATATATATACTAGCATTTCACTCGTACATATATTACTGTAGTATATGTACATAACAACTGTAGTATTATGTATACATATAAATTGAGTACAAATATACTCAGTATATATGTACATAAAATACTGTAGTATTATATGTAAGTATATACTGACTTTATTCCTATGTATTTATCGCATTTTTTTTGTAGTTGATGTTGCTCCCACTCCCACTACCACTCCTGCCACTATTGCTGTCACTGCCAATACCATGGTTGTTGTCCCTGCTATCGTCGCTGCCTATGCTTCCCCCGTTTCCTATGTCACTGCCACTGCCACCATCATTGTTGCCACCGCTGCTACCACTGGTCACTTCAGCGGCTACCACTACTACACCCACTATCGGTGCTGTCGCCACTGCCGCTGTCACAACTACCACCACTGCTACCACCACTGCCACCACTACCACTGCCACCTATGCCACTGTTGCCATTGCTTCAGGTGATGTCGCTACTTCCAGAGTAGGCGCTACTACCATTGATGCTGCTGCTGCTTCCAGTGCAGCTGCTCCTACCACCATTGCCACCACTTCTACTGATCCCGCCGATGCCGCTACCACCACTACCGCTACTACCACTGCCACCACTGCCATCACTGCCTCTGCTATCATCATTGCCACTACTATGGCTATTGATAATAGGCTTTTACAAACCTATAATAGGCTAAAACTCTACCCAAAAATTCATAGACACGCAAATATATTCACAGATATATATAAAAATAGTTATTATAGACATGAACAAACACAAATTAAAGTTGATTATCATACAACTTAAAATAAAATTTAATTAAATAATTTAATATTTTTATATTAAATTTAATAAAAACAAAAACTATAAATGAAAATTTTAAATTAAACAAAAAAATGCATTTAATAACTTAATCTAATACAATATTTTAAATAACTAAAAAAATAAATAACAAAGTTATATTACATCTTATTAATCAATGTATCTACCAACAGTGCATAAAGTAAAGCTTTGACAAGGCAATGAAGTGATAGACTTCCTTTAAATTGGGTCTACCAAAAAAGAATTTCCCTATAAGCACGAGCTTGAATGATTTAGCAAGGTCGGCAAGCTGCTTCTTCGAAAAAATTACTGCTGGTGCCTCCTATTTCATGTCAAAACTCAGAAATAAGAGCTCGGGCTCTTTTAGTGTAGATGAAAAAAAGTTTTTGTTAAAGATTGATTCGGAATTGACTATTTTTGGCTTTTAAACTTCTTATTTTACTTATTCTGATTATTCTTTAAAATTTTTTTTATTCTTATTATTTTTATTATTCTTCTTATTCTTCTATTTCTTCTTATTTTTCTTATTCTTCTAATTCTTTCTTATTCTTATTATTTTTCTTATTCTTTTTATCTTTTATTCTTTTTATTCTTCTTATACTACTTATTCTTCTGATTCTTATTATTCTTTTTATTCTTTTTAAACTTCTTATTTTTCGTATTCTTCTTATTATTCGTATTATTATTATTCTTCTTTTTCTTCTTATTCTTATTATTCTTCTTATTTCTTCTTATTCTTCTTACTCTTCTTATTCTTATTATTCTTTTTATACTTGTTATTATTTTTATTCTTCTTATTTTTATACATTTTCTTCTTATTCTTCATATTTTTCATATTATATTTTTTTTTCTTCTAATTCTTTTGTATTATTCTTATTTTTATTATTCTTATTATTCTTAATATTCTTCTTATTCTTCTTATTCTTCTTATTTTTCTTATTCTACTTATACTTTTTATTATTTTATTCTTTTTATTCTACTTATTCTTCTTTTTCTTTTAATTAATCCTTTTTCTTTTTATTATTCTAATTCGTCTAATTCATCATATTCTTTTTATTCTTTTTATTATTTTTATTCTTATTATACTTATTATTCTTCTTATTCTTGTTATTCTTCATATTCATCTTATTATTTTTTTTCTTCTTATTCTACTTATTCTTTTTATTCTTTTTATGCTGTTTATTCTTCTTATTCTTTTTATACTATTTATTCTTCTTATTATTTTTATGCTTTTTATGCTTTTTATTCTTCTTATCCTTCTTATCCTTCTTATCATTCTTATTCTTCTTATTCTTATTATTCTTCTTATTTTTCATATTCTTCTTATTATTCCTATTCTTCCTATTCTTATTATTCTTCTTATTCTTCGTATTCTTCTTATTATTCTTAAAATATTTATTTTTCTTATTCTTGTTATTATTTCTTTTCTTCTTTTTTTTCTTAATTTTCTTATTCTTCCTATTTTTTTTTCTGCTTATTCTTCTTATTCTTCTTCTTCTTAAACTAGTATTTCTTCTTATTCTAGTTATTCTTTTTATTATTTTTATTCTTTTTCTTCTTAACATTCTTTTTATGCATATTATTTTTCTTTTTCTTTTTATTCTTCATATTATTCTTATACATTTTATTTTTCTTTATCTTCTTATTCTTTTTAATATTCTTTTTCTTCTATTCTTCTAATTATTTTTATTCTTCTTATTCTTCATATTATTATTATTATTCTTATTATTCTTATTCTTATGATTCTTTTTATTGTTTTTATTTTTCTTATTCTTTTTACTATTTTAATTCTTCTTATACTTTTTATTCTTCTTATTCTTCTTATTCTTCTTATTCTTTTTATTCTTTTAATTCGTCTTATTATTGTTATTCTTCTTATACTTCTTATCCTTCTTATTATTTTTATTTTTCTTATTATTTTTATTCTACTTATTCTTATTATTCTTTTTATTTTCCTTATTCTCATTATTCTTCATATTTTTATTTTTCTTATTATTCTTCTTATTATTTATATTCTTCTTATTCTTTTTATTCTTCTTATTATTGTTAATCTTCTTTTTCTTTTTATTCTTTTTATTCTTTTTATTCTTTTTATTTTTGTTATTCTTCTTATTCTTCATATACTACTTATTCTTTTTATTCTTCATTTTTTCTCATTCTTCTTATACTTCATATACTCTTTATTCTTCTTATTCTTCTTATTATTCTTACTCTTTTTATCATTCTTATTCTTCTTATTCTTCTTATTCTTCTTTTTCTTCTTTTTTTTTGTTATTCTTCTTATTCTTCTAATTTCTTCTTATTCTACTTATTCTTATTCTTCTTATTCTTATTATTCTTTTTATTTTTCTTATTCTTGTAGTTCTTCCTATTTTTCTTATTCTTTATATTTCTTTTTATTCTTCTTATTCTTCATATTCTTATTATTCTTATTATTCTTCTTATTCTTCTTATTCTTCTTATTCTTCTTATTCTTCTTATTCTTCTTATTCTTCTTATTCTTATTATTCTTATTATTCTTCTTATTCTCCTCATTCTTCATATTCTTCTTATATTTTTTTTCTTCTTATTCTTCTTAATCTTCTTATTATTCTCATTTTTCTATTCTTCTTATTATTCTTATTTTTTTTATTCTTATTATTCTTCTTATTCTTCCTTGTATTTTTATTCTTCTTATACTTTTTATACTTTGTATTCTTATATTCTTTTTATTCTACTTATTCTTCTTATTCTTCATTATCTTCATATTCTTATTATTCTTTTTATTCTTCTCATTCTTTTTATTTTACTTATTTTCTTATTCTTCTTATTCTTCTTAAATTTCTTTTTTTTGTGGTTTTTTTATTATAATAGCCCTATCTTTTGGCAGAATATTACTATTATTACAAACTAAAATCTACTCTTTTCCTTTTTACACCCTTTCTCAAAATAAAACAAATAACAACTTAAATTCTTCTCTATTTCACTTTCTTCATTGGGCCATGCATTTGCTATATTTTGTTGAATTTCAATGATGCAATTATCTGTTTTCCTCTCTTTCTCGTGCCCTCCTCGGCTCCTACCTTTCCTTAGCTCCTCCAAGATCTGCCCTTAAGTCATACTTCATTCCTTAACACTGCTGTAACTTGACGAAAAACACTACTACCACAGACACTTAATAGACTCTCACACAGTAGACTACTTAATAGACCCCCACTTAACTGACCTTTCTACAAGCATAACAGACACATACTTTTCAAACCCATACACACAAATAGTAACATCATTCAAACATTTTATTGACACTAACACCCTCAATTCCTACCCAATTCCTTGTACTTCAATCATCATTCAGTGCCTGGCATCTTGAATACCTCCATTCTTAGCTTGCTCCTGAAGTAAATGAATATCCAAAACAAATAACAAGCACCCTTCCATTCTATATGTTTCATTACCTTTTACCCTATATGACTAGCACATGCAGCTTGTTTTCTCTCCCACAATTATAAAGGTAGTTTGCAACAAACAACTGTGCCCTCTTGACCTCTTCAATAAGAACCTACAAAATAAATTCAAGCAACTACAAATATAATCCACTACCCTTAAAGCCATACCACCCCACTGTAAGCATAATGATAGTTTGCAAAAAATAGCTTTGCCTTCTTGCCCTCCTCAACAAAACCTGCAAAATAGATTGCCGCAAACAGCCGTGCCCTTTTTTTATGCAGTCTATCTTTTCTTAACCCTCCTCAGGACTGGAGGGACTCTTGAATAACTTCTCCTGCATATATTAATAGCTGCAAATAAACAAATTAAAAAAAACCAAGAATTAAAAATTGCCACCTAGTTTCGACTTATTTCATTCTAATCTTTAATATTTTGAACTCTAATATAGGGGAAACTTATTTTATCTAAATTTATGAATCCTTTAAATTTATTCAGAATATTAACACCATCCAATTTGTGCTCCTTTCTCTCTACATTCATTAGCTAATTTATCAGCCACGACATTTGTCTCCCTAAAAATGAGTGATTTTACCATTTAATTCTTCTATTAAACTTTTAATTTTATTAATGTAATCCTCAAACTTTCATAAATCTAATTTACCTGTCACTAAATCAACTAGCATGCTCAAATCTACTTGAACTTGAATATTTAAAAAGTTATTTTTATTACAAATTGCCAATCATTTGTATAATGCTTTAATTTTAGCATGCAATGCTGAGGAGGCCATGCCCCCCATTGTGAATGCTTTTATTACAGTTCCCTCTTGATTTCTAATCACACCTCCTCCACCCGCTACTCCCATATCCCTCTTAAAACTCACATCTTTGTTTAGAACTAAACCTCCCCGATGAGGCTTATTCTAGCTGATAACTCTTATTGCTGGCATTTTCTTAACACGTGTAGAGAGACCCCAAGTTAACTTCCTATTTTCATCTTCTCCTATACTACTCAATTTTATCAGATTATAGGCCAAAATAAATGTGCTTTCATTTTTAATTTCTTCTAATATTTTTATGGTATTCATCGGAGCACCATTGAACCTACTTTTGTTTCTGAGCTTCCATATGCACTAGACTATGATAAGTGGAATGTAATTTCTTATCCATTTTAAAATCTTATTTTTAGTATAATTATCCCTCCATTTTTTTAACCTCTCTTCAAGTGATGTACTAGCTTCTATGTCTGCATCCATTTCTAATTTATTCCATATTTTACAAGCTATTTTTCTTGTTGAAAAAATATTATCCAAGGTTTCTATATCTTGACTATAGCATCCGCATCTAGATGCTAATCTTATACCTTTCCTCTGAATATTCTCATCGATAGGAATCCCATTTGAGAGAAGTTTCCACATGAACACATTCATTTTTTGTGGGAGCACCTTTGTCCATGTTCTTTCAAAAATATAGTGTGGAGGTTTTTTATTTCTAACAAGCTCTTTAGCACTTTTTAACATAAATTTTTCTCGTGAGTTCAAAGACCATTTCCAATAGGAGCATTTTAGTATTGCATGCTTCTCCACAATGATTTGCTGCTTACACATCAGCTTCTAGCTTTTTGTCGCCTTTTTTGGATTCTTGAATGCTTTAAGGCCCAGGTTATATCTAGCTTTCAAATATGCCACCAAAAGACTACAACTTTTATTATTTTTTAAACTCCACCAATTTTTACAAGCCCAAGCTTTGGCTATATCATTCAATCTACAGAAACATAAATCATCTCCTCCATCGGGAAACAGAGCTCTCCCCATCTTTTCCAATGGGTTTTATTTTTTCTTTCCCTTTTACCCCATAAAAAATTAGACATTTCTCTTTCAAGCTTTGTAAGTATGTTTTTTGGTGGTTGTAAGGCCATTAAGGTGTATGCTAGTGTGCCTTGTAGCACATGTGTGATTAACGTAATTTTTTCTGCCATATTTAGTAGTTTTTCTTTCCAACCCATAATCCTTTGCCTTGACTTTTCAACCAAGCCTACTAAATACTCCTCATTCTATCTTTCCTCGCAAATCGAGCAACCTAAGTAGCTTAGAGCTCCATATTTATGCATGAAACCCATGAGATTTTTTAGTTTTGTGCCTATGTTTCCAGGTGTGTTCAATTATAAATTGGCATTTATTTATATTTAACACTTGCCCCAATTTTTCCTCCAAATTCTGTAATAACTTCATCAAATTTTTCATTGATCTTCTACTTGCATTTGAGAAGACAATAATATCATCCGCATATGTCAAGCAGCTCACTATCGGTGTGCTTCTTGGCTATTTATATGTAATGATTTTTCCTTCTCTCATATCCTTTTTTAGATTTACTATAAAGAGCTCCAGATAAATGTTAAATAAGGATGGTGAGAGTGGGTCCCCTTGTCTAAGCCCTCTTCTTGGTTTAAATTCTTAACTAGCTTGTCCATTTATGAGAATTTTAACCCATGTGCTAGAAATGCATATATACATTAGGTCTATCCAGAATTCCAAAAAGCCCATCTTTCTCATCAAATAGTACAAAATATCCCATTCTATTCTATCGAATGCTTTGGACAATCTAGTTAAAATATTATGTTATGCCCTCTTGATTTAGCTTCTATTTCTTTTATCATTTCTGAAGCTAAATTACTATTTTTTATTATCGACCTATCCTTGACAAAATTGATTTGTTCAACAGATATGATAGAGGAAAGAATTTTGCTTAGCCTACCCTGTAGTAATTTAGCTAAAATCTTATAAATTGAATTACATAGGCTAATTGGCATATAATCTTTTTCTGTATGTGGAATAGCCTTTTTAGGAATCAGTACTATGAAAGAATTAGCCCACGCTTTTGTAATCTCCATGCCAGAAAAGATACTAGTAATAGCTGCTACCAGCTCTTTTTTAATAAAATGCTAACTATGCTGAAAAAAACCATTATTCCAACCATCTAGACCTGCCGTGCTATCTTTGTTCACACTAAACACTGCCTCCTTTACCTCTTCCTCGGTGGGAAGTTCATCCAATTTTTTGTTATAATCTTCTGAGACCTTCCTCTCAATATACTGCATTGATGAAGCCCTTCTAGGTGTGTTTGCACTGCATAAATGATTTTTAAAATGCTTTTCTAGTTCATTTTTTATTTCATCTTCATTTTCTAACCATTTTCCATTTGCTAATTTTAATCCTTTTATTTTTTGTTTCTGCCTTCTTATTTTTGTCATAGCATTGAAATATTTCATATTTTTGTCTCCGTCTTTTAGTCACATCACTTTGGTTCTCTGTTTTCAAAAAACTTCTTCCATGTGCATTTTAAGCCTTAGTTGTGCTCTTGCTATACTTAACTCAATTCTAGAGAGTTCGTCTTGCCTTTGCTCATATTCTATTTCAAGCATCTCAATCTTCTGTTCAGCTTCCTGAATGTTTTTACTAATACTTCCAAAAATCTTTTTATTCCATTTAGCAAGTGCTATTCACAAGGTACGAAGTTTTTTCGCTAGAATTTGCATAGGGTTGCCGTAGTTAGGTTTTCCCATGATTCTTTTACTATGGAATCAAATCTTTTATGCAATCCCCACATGTTTTGAAATTTAAACCCATAATTTGTGTCATTACTTACCTCAAATGCCATAAGGAGTAGGCTATGATTTGAGAAGTTTCTACTTAGATGTTTGATTTTTATTCCTCCCATCTTGTCCATCCATTGTGTGTTAAGTAGAACTCGATATAGTCTAGACCATATTGCTCCCCTCCTCTTCCAATTATTTCACCATGTAAAGTTTGAAAAAAGAAAGTCTGCCTCTATTAAATTTGCTCTTGCAATTGCCTCATTAAACTGATCTAAAGCAATCTAGTCAGTAGGTCTACCTCCCCTTTTTTCGCTAGGATTTCTAATCACATTAAAATCTCCTCATATAATCCACGGAGCTTTCTTTGCGGCTAGATCATCCATTACTTGCCATAGCAATTTCCTATTTTTTCTAGCATTGCTATCGTACACCGCTTAAATGATCGAATCTGATTTACATAATTGGAAGCTGATAATTTGCTCAGCTTCTGCCAATATTTCAACCTCCATTGACTTATTCCACAGGACCCATATCTTACCATTCAGATTTGAATAGGCCTGTCGAAGCTAATCAAATTTTTATATTTTTCTATTTGTTCTTTTTTTACCATTGGTTCAGCTAAGATTACAATATTAATTTTGAGTATTTTAATTAGCCTTTTAATTCTATTTTTCGTAGGAGTATTCGCCACTCTTCTTATGTTCCAATACAAGCTAATAAACATATCTATATAAATCTTGTTTGTGCTCTAGTGATGCATTTTGAATCACACTTCATATTTAAATATTTTTTACTATTTCTTGATGCTTTACTTGAGCTAGGCGGCGCCTGCTCTTTTCCTAGTTTCATTTTTTCCAGGTCTTTCCCCAATCTTCTTAATTCTTCAATTATGCTTTCTCAATTTTGTGGGATGAATTTGAACATATTCTATTCATTTAAATCATCCTAAGGAAAATTAGAGATATGCCTTACTTATTCTTTATCCTGTCTTATAAACGGCCAACTTTTTGCCTCCGAGCCCTCCTCTGAGAGAAGGTCATCAAAAACCCCCAATTATATCTCTCTATTTCTTCCTCTTTTATAAACGGCCAACTTTTGTGGGATGAATTTTTACTACTCCTTTAATCTTCTCCTTCCTCTTTCCTCTTACCCCGACCCTACTATTTACTATCCTCCTTTCTGCCCCATATTCTTCAATCATTCTTGCTATTTCGGAAAGCCATTTTTTAATTCCTTCCACTCTATACCTTTTTATATCCTTTTCTACCCTTGCCTCTACATCTTTCTCTCGCTTTTTCCCCTCTCCCATTCCCTCATTCCTCTTTCCAGCATACCCTTCTTTAATTTTCTTCAATGCACCTTCTAAACTCTTTTCATCCCTTTCTAACACTCACAATCTGCTTATTAGCCCTACCTTCCCTTCCTTCTGCCCCTTTTTCATTGAAACAATTTGATGCATTCCTTCTCTCTTCTACACTATCCTCCCTGTCCAATTTCATAGCTCCTTCTTCTCTCTGCCCCCTCTTCATCCATACCTTGCTTCTACCTTTCCCCTCCTTAAACCCATCTCTTTTCATCCCTCCTTCCACCATACATTCTGTTATTTCATGTTTCATTGTAAGGAAATTTATGCAATAACTCATCTTGGATTCTGCAAAAACCTCCTGCCAGAATCCATTTGAGAAGTTATTGCCAATCCATACTCTATTCGGGGGAGCATTTCTAAGGTTTATTTCAATGCAAATCCTAGCCCTGCTTGGACTATTCATGCATGTCGTGGCTACATTAATGAGCCATGGTTTGCCTAAGCAAAGGCTGATTGAGTATAGAGAAAG
This sequence comes from Sapria himalayana, assembly GCA_029783825.1. Classification (NCBI taxonomy): domain Eukaryota; kingdom Viridiplantae; phylum Streptophyta; class Magnoliopsida; order Malpighiales; family Rafflesiaceae; genus Sapria; species Sapria himalayana. Next base: position 103,316 of record JAREIK010001182.1, read on the forward strand.
TTTGTTAAAAAAATGAAGAGAGAGGTTCGGAAAATTAAACCATACTAGGGCCAGTGATGGTTCTTCACAAGGAAAGAAGCATGGCGACAACTTGAGGACATGCATAGGGTACCTCGCATTTGTCCACTATTCTCTAATCCATATTCGGAGGAAGTCTTATTCCTCCATGAAATGGAGGAAGATATGCTTCCTATCAAACCAAGCCATACTTACCGCTTCCCTCAAATTTAATGAAGCAAGAAAATCATGAATGTCTTTGAATATGGTCGGCCATGAAAGAACTTCTCGATAAACGTGAGGTTAAACATGTCATCAAGCTTTGTTAGTTCCTCATTAGAAAAAATTACAGTAGGCTCACCACTTTTCACGTCAAATATCACAAATACTGACTCGGTACCATTGAATAGTGATGCAAACAATTTTTTGTTAAAGAGTAAACTAGATTTCTCCATTTTAATTTGAAAATTGAGCTTCTTCACTCAATAATGGCTGCTTCTCTCTCTAGAAAGCGAATTTATTTCTCTAGAAAGTTAAGAGCATTTTTTAACTTTTTAATATTCTGATTCTTCTTATTCTTCTTATTCTCTTTATTCACCTTATTATTATTATTATTATTATTATTCTTCTTCTTATAATTTATATTCTTATTATTCTTCATATTCTTCTTATTTTTGCTATTTTTTTTATTCTTTTTATTCTTCTAATTCATCATATTCTTCTTATTCTTCTTATTCTTATTATTTTTCTTATTCTTCTTATTCTTTTTATTCTTCTTACTATTCTTTTTGTTTTTATTCTTCTTATAATTTATATTCTACTTATTCTTCATATTCTTTTTATTCTTCTTATTTTTGTTATTCTTCTTATTCTTCTTATTCATCATATTCTTCTTATTCTTATTATTGTTGTTTTTTTATTATTCTTCTTATTCTTATTATTCTTCTTATACTTATTATTGTTCCTATTCTTCTTATTCAAGTTATTCTTTTTATTCTTCTTATTATTTTAATTAAAATTATTCTTTTTCATATTCTAATCCATCTTATTCTTCATTTTCTTCTTATTCTTTTTATTCTTATTATTTTTATTATTCTTTTTATTCTTTTTATTCTTCTTATTCATGTATATTTTTTATTATTTTTATTCTTCTTATTCTTTTTATGCTCCATATTCTTCTTATTCTTCTTATTCTTCTTATTCTTTTTATTCTTCTTATTCTTCTTATTCTTCACATTCTTTTTATTCTTTCTATTCTTCTTATTCTTATTATTCTTCTTATTATTCTTAAACTATTTAATCTTCATATTCTTGTTTTTGTTTTTATTCTTCTTATTATTCTTAATCTTCTTATTCTTCCTATTTTTATCTTTATTCTTATTCTTCTTAATCTTCTTATTCTTCTTAAACTACTATTTCTTCTTATTCTTGTTATTCCTCCTACATTTTTTCATCTACATATTCTTCTTATTCTTATAATTCTTCTTTTTCTTTTTATTCTTTATATTCTTCTTATTATTCTTATACTTTTTATTTTTCTTATTCTTCTTAATCTTTTTAATATTCTTATTCTTATATTGTTCTAATTATTCTCATTCATCTTATTCTTCTTATTTTTCTTATTCTTCTTATTATTATAATTCTTTTTATTCTTCTTTTTCTTTTTATTATTTTAATTCTTCTTATACTTCTTATTATTCTTATTTTCTTATTTTGCTTATTCTATTTATTTTACTTATTCTTTTTTTAAAGGTTATTTTTATTATTAAACTAGCCATCTCTTTTGGCGGAGGAATACCCTTTTTACAAGCTACATCTTCCCTTAACCCATTTACACTTATTTTAATACCTTATCTATAAGTAAACTTAAAATAAAACTAATACAAGAAAATGAGCCTTCACGCTTTTGGAGTTTAAGCCCTATGTCTGCTGAAACTTCTATCCATGAGTGATATCCATGAGTGATTTACCAGCTTTTGCGAGGGAATTTTCTACCTTCCGTGAACCGTTTGAGCATACATCCTGCTTGCTAATTCAATAAACTTCTCCATGACTCAAGCTTATCCACTGTCGGTGTGCTTTTGTTTGCTCTTCGAGCTTACCAATTCGAAGAACTTCTTCAAGTTACAATTCATCCGCTTGAACAGATAAACTTTCCTAATTCGATAAACTTCTCCCTACCTGAACTTACCTACTCCTTACCATTTAATCTCGTAAGATATACAGACTCGTTACAGACACTTCCAGAGGTGTAACAGACGCACCCAACAGACTCCCGAAAGACTTATACAGACTTATTACATTAAAACAAATGCACCCATTGCCACACAGAACGATGCCTTGCCATACAAGGCTCTTACAATTTTAATGCATTACCACACAACTGATTATAAAGATGCATTACCACACTTAAACAAACACATTCATCATGACAATTTACCGAAATAATTGAGCAAGTATAGCTCTACCATCCGCTTTCTTTCCACTTAAGCCGCATATTGGAAGCTTTTTATTCTGCTAAAACATAACTACACAGAAAACTACAGCCAGCTATATAAACATACTACCTTTTAAATACCCCACAACACCGAGGTGAACATCCTTCTCTATAGAATCAACAGGATTCTCACTTTCTTAAAATTATATTATCCCTTTACTAATTTCACCTGAAAATAAGCAAGCATACAAATGACAAAATAACATTTAACTACATACATACCTATGCTATTTTTAGTCTCCCCTCACTGGGAGGCTTTTTTTATGTCATTTATCCTTCTCCTAGAGTTGTGAAGCTGCTGAATAATCAACAGAGCAATGAAGTATTCTCTAAGGACAACTTTAATTAAGATTTTTGTATTCTAACATATGAAAATTCAATCATATCTAGTTCTATTAAACCTATAAACTTTACAGGGATTCCATCCCCCTCAAATTCTTGTTCTCCTATTTTCATTCCATCCTCCACTAATTTATCTACAAACGCATTAGCCTCTCTATAAATGTGTTCTATCTCTCCTTTTAATTCTCCTAAAATATTTCTGATGTCATCAATTTCTTCTTCAAACTTCCATAATTGTAACTTGTTTTGTACTAGCTGAACCAGTATTTTCGAGTCGACTTGAACCTGGATTTTATGGTAGTTATTATCTTTTCAAATTTATAAGGCCTTATGCAGGGCTATAATCTCTGCATGTAATGCCGAGGAGGCAGTGCTCCTTGATGTGAAAGCTTTTAGTACTTTGCCCTCCTCGTTTCTTATAGACCCTCCTCCCCCTGCAACGCCCATCTCTCTTTTGAAGCTCCCGTCTGTATTGAGCACTAGGCTTCCATGCAAGGGTTTTTTCCAGTTAACTCTTTTGACTACTGGCATCTTCCTTGTTACTGTTGTTAGGTTCCATGCCCTCTTTCTATCCTCATCCATTCTCATGCTTCTCGCTTTTATTGGATTGCAAGCAGTAATAAAAGCAATTTCTCTTTTAATTTCATCCAATATATCTTTAACCTTCATTACCACATTCTCAAATCTACTTTTGTTCCTAGCATTCCATATGCACCAAAGTGTTATATGCGGAATGTAATTCCTTAACCATTTTAAAATTTTATTCTTTGATTCCTTTTTCGACCAAGATTCCAATCTCTTTTTTAGAGACGTTTTATCTTTTTTAATTTCCTCTTCAGATTCTAATATTTACCATAAATTAGCTGCTATTTTTCCTGAAGAGAAAAGATGATCAGTGCTCTCTCTCTCTTGAAGGCAGCATTCACATCTAGATGCTAACTTTATGCCTTTTTTCTGAATATTTCCGTCAACTAGAATAATATTTAAAACTATTTTCCACATAAACACATTCAATTTCTGTGGCAGATCTTTTATCCAGATTTCTTTAAATTGTGAAGGCTTTTTATTCCTGATTAGTTCTTTGGCACTTTTTAAGGTGAATTTCTCCTGTGGATTCAATGTCCATTTCCACCCGCTTTTTGTTGAAATTATGTGTTTTTCTACTATATTCTACTGTTTCTGCATCAATATCCAATTTTTAGAAGCTTTTTTAGAATCTTACAGTGTTCTATTTCCTATCTTATATTTAGCTTTTACATATGATGCCCAAATGCTTCCATTTTGTTTTAACATCCACCAGTTTTTGCATGCCCAGGCTTTAGCTATGTCGTTTAGGTTTGTAAAGCCTAAACCTACCTCCTCTTTAGGGTAACATAAATCCTTCCATTTTTTCCAGTGAAGCTTATTTTTCCCTTCTTTTTTCCCCAATAGAAAATTTATCATTTCTTTTTCCAACTTATTTATAATGCTCTTTGGAGGCTGTGTTGTCATTAAAATATGTGCTAATGAACCTTGTAGCACATGAGTTATCAACGTAATTCTTCCTGCCATATTTAAAAGATTCTCCTTACACCCAGCAATTTTTTTTCTAAACTTATTCAGTAAGAAAAACAAGAAGTCTTCCTTCATTCTTCCTTCATAGATTGAGCATCCCAAGTATATTAAAGCTCCTTTGCACTGTGTGAAGCCTGTGACTTTTTTAATCCTTTGCGCTAGATTTTCTGGTGTTATTGCTGCTACCATGAATTGACATTTATTCTTATTAAGCATTTGGCCTGTTTCTTCTTCTAAAGCATGCAACAACACCATTATCTTATTCATTGATCTACTGCTGGCATTTGTAAATATAATTACATCATCTGCGTAAGCCAAGCAGCATACCAATGGAGTATTTCTAGGCTGCTTATAAGGTAATATACTACCATTTCTGATTTGCTCTTTCAGGTTTGTAATAAACATTTCTAAGGATATATTAAACAAAGTAGGTGATAATGGGTCTCATTGCCTTAGACCTCTAGATGGCTTGAATTCTTCGCATATATGACCATTTATGAGCATTTTAACCCAAGCACTAGATATACATATGTATATCAGATCTATTCAGAATTCTGAAAATCTCATTTTCCTCATTAGATAACATACAATGTTCCATTCAACTCTATCAAATGCCTTGGACAAGTCCAGTTTCATTATTACATTGTGCCCTCTAATCTTAGAACCTATTTCTTTTATCATTTCTGATGCCAGATTTATATTTTCCAACATCTGTCTATCTTTAATAAAGCCTGCTTGTTCCGACGAGATAATTTTAGGGAGAATCTTGCTTAATCTAGTCTGTAATATTTTAGCTAAAATCTTATAGATAAAGTTACAAAGGCTAATTGGCCTGAAGTCCTCTCCTTTTTGCGGGTTATCTTTTTTTGGTATCAATACTATATATGATTTTGCCCACGATTTTGGGATTTCCACTCCCACAAATACCCAGGTTATAGCTGTAGTAACTTCCTTATGTATTATATTCCAGCTTTTCTGAAAGAATTCATTATTCCAGCCATTTGGGCCAGCCGAACTATCTTTGTTGGCATTAAATATTGCAACCTTCTCTTCCTCTATCATGGGGAATTCTGATAACATATCATTATCTTCCACTGTAACCATTCTATTAATCCCCCCCATTAATGTCTGATTTCTGTCTATACTTGGAACGCATAGATGGCTTTTAAAGAAACTTTCTAATTCATTTATTATGTCTTCATCTTTTTCTATTCAATCACCATTAGCTTTTTTTATACCTTTTATGCCGAGTTTCTGATATTTAACTTTTGCCATTGCATTAAAGAATTTTGTATTCTTATCTCCATCTTTTAACCATTTTATTTTCGCTTTTTGCTTCCAAAATACTTCCTCCATATGCATTTTAAGTTTTAGTTCAGCCTTTGCTTTGTTACGTTCTATACTAGTTATAACGTCTTGACTATTTTCATAATCCCTTTATAGATCTAAGACTTTCTGTTCGGCTTCTAGAATTTTTTTAAATATATTACCAAAGATCTCTTTATTCCACTTGCTAAGAGTCTGACACAATTTTCGGAGTTTATACCCCAATATCTACGTGGGGTTGCCTAAGAATGGGTTTCCCCATGTATTTTCTACTATAGCCTCAAAATTTTTATGCTTGCCCCACATATTTTGAAAAATTAAACCTAATTGTGTTCTCCTTTTTTGAAGTGTCACCAGTAATGAACTGTGATCTGAACAGGTTCTGCTTAAATGCTAGACTTTAGTTTCACCTTTATTTTACTTATTCTTATTATTCTACTTATTCTTCTTATTTTTTTTATTCTTCTTATTCTTCTTTTTTATTTTATTCTCCTTATTCTTCTTTTTCTTCTTATTTTAGTTTTTTCTTAGTATTCTTCTTATTCTTCTTTTTTTTTTGAAAATTTTGTTTTATTATTATACCATCTCTTTTGGCGGAGGAATACCTTTTTTACAAACTAGAGCTACCCTTTTCCCTTTTACACCCTTTCTTGCAAAACAAAAAATTTATGCATGGAAATCTAATAAATTTACAATTCATCTTCTATGTTCGCCTATGTTTTGTTATGGCTTTTATTGAGTTTTAATTGTCATTCTGGAAAATTTGTTGCGCTTGGATCCAGCTAGATTTGCCATCTTTTTCTATCTTTCCTCCCATCATCCTCGGCTCCTTTAGACTTCTCCGCATCATGTCCTTTTGTCATGCTCCTTCCACATTGTAAGTTCCTACCGATCACCACCCTCTAGACCTCTTATGACACTTACTTGCAGACCACCCCCACAACATGTGACATTTAACCTCATACATACACTTGAGTCGGCCACTACTACTTACCAAAACTCAACCTGCCACCACCAAAAACACTTGATCTATTCTTTCAAACAGGTAGCTGTTTGTCTTGACCAGTCCAGTAGTACCTGCCGAGACTCAACCTACCACGACCCACTCTTATTTATAAACTCTTGCAAACATGCTAACCATTTTTCTTAATCTATTCTTGGCTCTTGACCCAGACACTGCGTGCAGGCTACCTCCAGCATGCTGCAACCATCTATCAAGTGCATTTTTTCTCCCTAATTCTGCAAAATTAAACAAAATACCCAAACAGCAAATACAATATACATTACACACACTTGTGCCGGCCTACCTCCTTGCCCCTGGCAGCCCGTAGTAACTTTCTACCTTTACATCCTTCACATACAGACACATACAAACTCTTAAACTATCCTGCATAGGCTTAAGCTTTACAACCCTTGCTATCTTACAGATTTTTACAGCAAAATTACAATTGCTGACCACCCGCTTGACATTTACTACAAAATTTTACAGATTCTATGCAACTGACTTAATACATGAGAAGAACATTCTGCAATCGTCTGGATTTTCAGATGCTTTTCTGTTCCATATTCCTACAAAATTAAATCCCAAAACAGTAGATACAATATAACTTTCACTCTTCTATGCCGAGTATATACTTTTACCTCCTTGCTCCTGCCAGCCAGCCATATCTTTATGCCTATTACATTCTTTGCATGCGCTTACAAACACTTACAGAATCTTGGACTATCCTGCTTAGGCTTGGCCTTTGCAGCCCGTACTAAGATTCAGGTTTTTACATCAGATTTACAGACTCAACTTGCTGACAATCACTTAACATCCATTACAAAATTTTACAGACTATAAAATCAGCATAATACATAAACAAAACAAATTGCTGCCTTTTTCACTTTTAGGCTTTAGGCTCCACCTCTTTTCCATGTCCTGTGTTGTGACCCTTAGCTATTTCTCCACATGCAGAAAATTAACCTTTCTCCATCGTATCTATTGTTAATCTGCCCTATAACTACTCATTATTTCTCTGTCCCATGCCCTCTATTTACAGGCCCATACTCATGATGGGGTCCCATTATATTTCCCATATTTAATCCCCTATACCTTTCTTAATAAGCCAACTATCCATTTTATGTATTTCACCCCTCATGACTAGGAAGAACTTCAATTTTCCCTGGCTTCCACTCGTGCTTAAATCTATAATCTGCAAAAGAAAGATTAGTGAACTTATTAAGCATAAAATAATTTTAGCCCGCTTATGCTAACTTCCTTATAATTATTTTATTTTTAATCTTTAAGTTTTTGAACTCTAATATATGGAAACTCATTTTTATCTAATCTTATTTTTCCTTTATACCTGTTAGGACTATTATTCTCGTCAAATTTCTGATTGCCTTTTTTCATGCCTTCATCTGCTAGTTTATCTGCTAATGCATTAGCCTCCCTAAATATATGAATAATTTCTCCTTTAAGTTCAATTGCTAATTTTCTAATCTTACCAATATCCTCCTCCAACATCCATAGCTTTATTTTCTCATATACTAAGTCTACCAATAAGCTTGAATCCACCAGGATTTGAATGTTTCGAAATCTATTTTCTTTACATATTTGTAAACCTTTATGTAAGGCCATTATTTCTGAGTGTAGAGCTGAATAGGCTATTCCCCTCATTGCAAACGCCCTCATTACTTTACCTTCCTCATTTCTTATTACTCCACCACTTGCTACTCCCATATCTTTTTTAAAGCTCCCATCGGTATTCACGATAGACAATCTTTTGGGGGGTTTTCCAACTGAAAATTTTAATAGTTGGTAATTTTATAATACTTATTGATAGGCCCCATGTCCTCTTTTTGTCCTCATCTATCCCCTTGTTTTTTGATTTTATCGGATTGCATGCAGAGATGAATGAGCTTTCTCTTTTAATTTATTCTAGTATATTTGCATAACTCATCGGTATATTTTCAAATATGCTTTTATTTCTAGCTTTCCATAAACACCATACTGCTATATGAGGAATACAATTCCTAAACTAATTAAGTATTTTATTCTTTGTTTGCTTTTGACTCCAGCTTTCCAAATGGACTTTAGGATTTCTTGCTCCTTTTTCTATTTCTGCTTTTGTTTCTAATTTATCCCGCAACTTTCTAGCTAACTTTCCTGTTGAGAACAAATGCTCAATGCTTTCTATCTTCATCCTGAAGCATTCGCATCTAGAGGCTAGCTTTATTCCCTTTCTTTGTATATTCTCATCTACCGGGACTGCTTTTGCATGAAGTTTCCACATAAATAAATTTATTTTTTGTGGGTTCTCGTTTATCCATATTCTTTCAATTCCACTTGAGATTGCCTTTTGTTACTTACCAGATTTTTCAAGCTTTTTAATGTGAAAATTTTCTGCACATTCAGTTTCCATTTCTACCCTTTGCTGATCAATATCATTTGATTTTCTACAATATTTTGCTGTTTACTCATTAGCTTCCATCTTTTTGATGCCTTTTTTGGATTGACAAGCTTAACTGCTAAACCATATCTAGATTTAATATATGTTGCCCAAAGACTTGCATTTTCTTTTAGCCTCCACCAATTTTTACAGGCCCATGCTTTAGTTATATCACTTAGTTTTGAGAATCTTAAACTAGTCTCTTCCTTTGGATAACATAGCTCCTACCATAAGAAATTCGTCATATCTCTTTCTAATTTTCTAACTATATTTTTTGGTTGCTGGTTCAACATTAATATATGTGTCAAAGAGCTTTGTAACACATGCGTAATAAGCGTGATTTTTTCTGCCATGCTCAGTAAGTCCTCTTTCCAACTCGCGATTTTTTGCCTCAACTTATCCACTAAAAATGATAGATATTCTTCCTTCACCCTTCCTTCATAAATTGGACATCCTAGGTACATTAAAGCTCCTTTGTTTTGCATGATTCCTGTAATCATTTAACCTTTTGTGTGATATTTTCTGATGCTACCCTTGCCGTGATAAATTAATATTTATTCTTGTTCAATGTTTGTCCTGTTTCTTCCTCCAATGTTTGAAGTAGTCTTGTCATGTTCTGCATAGATCTGCTACAAACATTTGTGAATATGATAACATCATCCTCGTATGCTAGACAACTCACAGTAGTGGTCCGCCTTGGTTGATTGAATGCAACAATTTTACTCATTCTCATTTCCTCTTTTAAATTGACTATGTGTAATTCTAAATATATATTAAATAGAGATGGAGAAAGAGGATTCCCAAGCCCGAGTCGCCTTGTGGGTTTGAATTCACCACCTACCTATCCATTTACTAGGATTTTGACCAATGCGCCTTGGATGCATCTGTGCATAAGGTCTATCCAATATTCTGAAAAAAAATCATTTTCCTCACTAGGTAACATAGTATGTTCCATTCTACTCTATCAAACGCTTTTGAAAAATCTAGTTTAATAATTACATTTTATCCTCTCACTTTTTATCCTATTTCCTGCATCATTTCTGATGCTAGATTAATATTCTCCATCATCAGTCTCTTCTTTACAAAACCTACTTGTTCAGGCGATATAATTTTAGGAAGATTTTTCCTAATCTTAGTTTGTAATACCTTCGTTAATATCTTGAATGATGTATTACATAAGCTAATTGGCCTATAATCTTCTTTCTTCTATGGATTATCCTTTTTTGGTATCAATACAATAAAGGAACTAGCCCATGACTTTGGAATATCAGCGCCGGAAAAAATCTATGCAATGGCCGTGAGCAGCTTGGTTTAAATAGTACTCCAACTATGTTGGAAAAAAACCATTATTCCAGCCATCCAGACCTACAGTGCTATCTTTGTCGGCACTAAAAACTACATCTTTAACATCTTCTTCCCTCGGGGGGTCACCTAATGATTTATTTTCCTCTTCTGTTACTCTATTCTCAATTTTCCCCATTTATGTATTTCTTTTAGCAGTGTATTGCCCACATAAAAGATTTTTAAAATAATTATGCAATACATTTTTTATCTCGTCCCCTTTTTCTATCCATTTCCCATTTTCAGATCTAAGCCCTTTTATTTTACTTTTTTTTATTTTAATTTTTGCCATCGCATTAAAAAATTTCATATTTTTATCTCCATCTTTAAGCCACTTGATCTTTGCCCTCTACTTCTAAAAAACTTCTTACATGTGCATCCTAAGTGTCAATTCTGCTTTGGCTTTACTAACTTTAATTCTGGCTTCGTCGCTAGGATTTTCTTCATATTCTAATTCTAGGATAGTCACCTCTTATTCTACTTCCTGTATCTTTCTGGTATTATTACCAAAAACTTTTTTATTCCATTTATTCTATATTCATCGTAGATTTTGTAATTTTTGAGGCCAAATTTGAATCGGGTATCTCGAGGCTAATTTTTCACATGCTTCTTATAGTACTTTATCATAATCTTTTTGTAATCCCCACATATTTTTAAAGTTAAATCCTTTATGTCTACCTTCACTTTTTTGGAAAGTCAACTGAAGTGGGTTGTGATATGAACAGGTTTTATTTAAATGTTTAACCTTTATTCCCCCAAGCTTGTTCAATCATTGGGAGTTAAAGAGGACTCTGTCCAGCCTACACCAGATTGCCCCTCTCCTCATCCGGTTATTACACCATGAGTAATTGAACCCTAAGAAGTTAATCTCAAAAAGATTCGCTCTAGCGATAGCCTCATTAAATTGAGCTACTACAACTGGATCCGGAGGTATTCCTCATCGTTTTTCATTAATATTTCTAACTGCATTAAAATCACCTCCGATAATCCACGGTGAGTTTTTTGCAGCTAGAATATCCATCTCCTTCCCTTCCATAGAGCTTTTATTCCTTCTTTCGTATTTTTCGCATATACTACTGAGAAGATCAATGTTGGCTATTTTGAAAATTAAAAATGATTATTTGTTCAGCTTACGCCAAAATCTCTATATCTATATTTTTGCTCCACATAACCTGTAACTTGTTGTTTTGGTTGGTAAAACCTTTATCTAATCCAATATTTTCTTTGTATTTTTCTATTTGATTTCTATCTACCATAGGTTCGGCTATCACCACTATTTTTAAGTTATGAAATTTAACAAATTTTCTAATACAATTTATTGTTGGGGTGTTCACCACCCCTCTTATATTCGAATACAAGCTATTAAACATATCTATATATCTCTTGCGTGTGCTCTTGTAGTGCATTTATTTTCATACTTCATGTTTATATATTTTTTCCTGTTTTTTTTGTGTCTTACTTGAGCTAGTGGGAACTAATTCATATCTTTTTAGCACGCTCATCTTTTCTTCCCATTTCCTTGATTTTTTCCAGTGCTATTTTCCTGTCGTGCGGTATCCCCTTATACCTATCCTATTTTTGGAATGTTAAATCATCATAGATTACACTATTATTCTGCTTATCTTCCTCTTTTTTATTAATAATATAAAGCCAACTTTTTGACTCTGATTCTTTCTCCGATAATAAATCATCTTCTTCCCAGTTAAGCATGTTTATATATTCCCCTAACTCTACCTCTCATCTACTACCCCTCCTCTTCCTTCTAGTGTCTGTCTCCCTTTTTTTCTGCCTCCCCTCTCTCTCTACCCTTTCGGCCCCCCTCTCCATTTCCTTGAGCCATTTCCTAATTTCTTTTCTTTTCTTTCTTCCTAACACCCTTCCCCTCCTCATCTCTACCTCCTCCTCTCTCTTTTCTGCCCCCTCCTCTCTCCCTCTCACTTATATTATACCCAAACAAACCTTTCTCTCCTCTACCCCTCTTTCTTCCTTGCTTTCTTTATCCCCTACCCATTCTATTTCTTGGTCTTTCTTTTTCTCTACCCCCTTCTCTACGTTCTATTTTCCTACCTCTTAACCTACTCCCTCTCCTCTATCCCTTCTTACCCACATTTCTCTTCCCTTCCTAGACCCTTTTATCATATTACCTACCATACAATCCTCCTGTCGATGTCCTAGTTTTGGCAGTTTGGTAGTATTGTTGCATAGCTTCTAGAACAATTTTCTGCTAGAAGACATTAGATAGGTCAGTGCCTATCCACACTCTAGTTGACAAAGGGCACTTGAGGTTGATTTCAACACATATTTTTGCCAAGCTTGGCCTAGTCATCAAGCTCGTGGCTTCATCCAGTAGCAATGGAGTACCCAAACATAGAGCTATCGAGTTGAGAGTATGTTTGTTGACCAGATGAATGGGAAGCTTGGGAAAAGAGAACCATACCGGTGTAAAAGGGGACTCCTCCAATTGCAAAAATTCAGGCGTCCACTTGAAGACCCGCATAGGGTGTCCCACGATGCTCCACGTTCCTCTTAGCCACACTCTAAGGAAATCGTCCTCTTCTTTGTACTGTAGGAGAGTATGCTTGCCATCATAATTAGCCACCTTAACCCTTTCACATAGTTTCAACGAAGCGATGATATCATATATATCTTTTAACTCTGGCCTTCCATGCAAAAATTTTTATATAAGGGTAAGTTTGAATGGAGCAGCAAGCTTGTTCATCTCTGCCTTAGAAAAAATAATCTTCGGGGTAGATTTTTTGCGTAAAACTTCGAATACAGACCCGGCTGTTCCTTAATATTGTAGGAGAAAGATTGTTTAATGACGAAGAAATTAATTGGCTCCATTTTCAGCTTCAAGTTGAGCTTTTTCTTGCAAAATAATGGAGTTTTCTCTCTCTAGAATAGCACTTTCTCATTCTAAAAGTTGAGAGGATTTTTCTTTCTTCTTCTCTTTCTTTTTATTCTTCTTATTCTTATTATTCTTAATATTCTTCTTATACTTATTATTCTTTTGATTTGTCTTATTATTGTTATTATTGTTATTCTTCTTATTTTTTTATTCTCTTTATTCTTCTTATTCATCTTATTTTTCTTATTCTTAATATTCTTCTTATTATTCTTATTCTTCATATATTACTTATTCTTCTTATTATTGTTATTTTTCTTATTTTTCTTATTCTTCTTATTCTTCTTATTTTTCATATTCTTCTTATTTTTCTTATTCTTTTTATTCTTCTTATTCTTCGTATTCTTTTTATTCTTCTTATTTTTCATATACTACTTATTCTTCTTATTCTTTTTAATCTTATTATTCTTCTTATTATTCTTATTCTTCTCATCATTATTATTATTTTTATTATTTTTATTATTTTTCTTATTCTTATTTTTCTTCTTTTTCTTTTTTATTCTTCATATTCTTCTTATTATTCTTATTCTTCTGATTATTTTAATTTTTCTTATACTTTTTATCCTTCTTATACTTCTAATTCTTCTTATTCTTTTTATTCTACTTATTCTTCTTGTTCTACTTATTCTACTTATTCATCTTATTCTACTTATTCTACTTATTCTTCTTATTCATTTTGTTCATTTTTTATTCTTATTCTCCTTATTCTTCATATTTTTTATTATTCTTCTTAATATTCTTAATATTCTTATTCTTATTATTATTTATATTCTTCTTATTCTTTTTATTCTTCTGATTATTGTTTTTATTCTTATTCTTTTATTCTTTTTATTCTTTTTATTCTTCTTATTCTTCTTATTCATCTTATTCTTGTTATTATTCTTCTTATTCTTTTTATTCTACTTATTCTTCTTATTCTGCTTAATCTTCTTAATCATTTCATTCTTCTTATTCTTCATACAATACTTATTCTTCTTATTCTTGTTATTCTTATTATTCTTCTTGTTATACTTATTATTTTTATCATTCTTATTCTTTTTATTCTTCTTAATATTCATATTCTTTTTATTCTTCTTATTCATCTTATCCTGCTTATTCTTCTTATTCTTCTTATTTTTTTATTCTCCTTATTCTCCATATACACTTTATTCTTGTTATTCTTCTTATTTCTTATTATTATTATTATTATTATTATTATTATTATTCTAATTCTTCTTATTCTTATTATTCTTTTTCTTCTTATTCTTATTATTTTTATAATTCTTTTTATTCTTCTTATTTTTCTTATTTCTTATTATTCTTCTTATTCTTTTTATTATTCTTATTCTTCTTATTCTTTTTATTATTCTTATTGTTCTTATACTACTTAATCTTATTATTATTCTTATTCTTCTTATACTACTTAATCTTAGTATTCTTATTATTCTTATTATTCTTCTTATTTTTCGTATTTTTCTTATTCTTATTATTCTTCTTAATCTTATTATTCTTCTTATTCTTCTTATTATTCTTATTCTTATTCTTCTTATTCTTTTTATTCATTTTATTCTTTTTATTTTTTATTATTCTTATTATTCATATACTACTTATTATTCATATTCTTTATTTTTTTTCTTTTTTTGCTTATACATAACATACTGCTTATTCTTCTTATTCTTGTTATTCTTATTATTCTTCTTATTAATTTTATTCTTTTTATCATTCTTATTCTTCTTATTCTTTTTATTATTCTTATTCTTCTTATTAGTCTTATTCTTCTTATTAGTCTTATTCTTCTTATTCTTCTAATTCTTCTTATTCTTCTTGTTCTTCTTATTCTTCTTATTCTTCTTAATCTTTTTAATATTCTTATACTTTGTATTCTACTTATTCTTCTTATTCTTCTTATTCTTCTTATTCTTCTTATTCTCCATATTCTTCTTATTCTTCTTATTTCTTCTTATTCTTTTTATTTTTTTTATTCTTCTTATTCCTCTTATTCTTATTATTCTTCATATTATTATTATTATTTTTATTCTTGTAATTCTTCTTATTCTTTTTATTCTTCATATTTCTCTTTATTCTTTTTATTCTTCTTATTCTTATTATCCTTCTTACAAAACTTATTCTTCTTATTCTTCTTATTTTTCTTATATTTCTTATTTTTATTTTTCTTATTATTTTTCTTATTTTTCTTATTCTTATTATTCTTTTTATTCTTCTTATTTTTCTTATTCTTCTTATTCTTCTTATATTTTCTTTCCTTCTTTTTCTTCTTTTTCTTCTTTTTCTTATTATTCTTCATATTTTTCTTATTCTTTTATTCTTCTTATTTTACTTATTTTACTTATTTTTCTTATTTATCTTATTTATCTTATTCTTTTTTTTCTTTTTTTCTTATTATTCTTCTTATTCTTCTTATTCTTTTTAATATTTTAATTCTTATTAGACTTTTTTTTTAAAAAAAATTGTTATTTTTTTATAACTCTCTCTTTTGGCAGTGGAATACCATTTTTACAAGCTAATTCTACCCTTTCCCCTTTTACACCCACTTTGCAAAAATAAAAAACAAATAAAAGGGCATAAGCTATCTTAACGTTACAATAATGTGTTCTCTCGATTTCTTTATAAAAGCTGGATTCTAAAAATACGCTTTCATGCTGGCCCAACGGATTTAAGCCATTATTTAGTAGCTGAAACTTGATTCTTTCTTAACTTTACTTCCGCCCTCATCTTCTTTTTCTATTCTTGAGATACCTCCTCTATCCCTTTATCCATGTTCCTTCCGTAGAGTTAATTGTGAGACTTGTCCTATTGCAGAAAAGCAAGAATAGAACCACCAGATAGGCGCATACCTACACTCACAGACACTTGTATAAACAGACTCTAAAACTTACACTAACTTATGCAAACATATGTAGACTGCATACAAACCAACCACAGTATGTAGAAAAAGAGAATGCATGCCAAACTATGTATTACCTTACCTATTCAATATGTAAGCAGTCAAGAAAGCAGTAAAAACATTTCCCACTTTCCTATTTCTGCAACAGCGAATCAGTTACAATAAAATGCCAATCCTAAGATTAACATTAACTCGCAGAGCACCTTACCAAACCAATCATATGGAAAAACCTGCAAAAATAACAAGCCAATCCAAATGCATATTTCTTATATATATATAATAGGCTAAGGTGCAGAATATCTATATTCATGCTCCTAATAGCTATTCCCGGCCTCCCTTTTGCTTCAATGGGCTTGAATTACTAACTCAAACCGAACTAAACATTTAATTATTTCTGAAATAAGAAAAAATAACTACCAACTGACAGCATTCCTTCTCCTATGCCAGCCCAACACCCTGTTAGAAAAAGGTCAAAAATGTCCCAAGAAAATAGTCATTCGAAGGTTATGAACACTATTAAATGTTTAATCAAAACTAGTCTTTGCAGATCCTGACATATGGAAATCCCAATTCATCCAGCCTTGCCAGGCCTTTGAATTTATCTGGAAGATCGCTTCTACCAAAAACCTATTCTTCTATAGACTCACCCTCCTTTGATAACCTATCCACTAAAGTATTTGTCTATATATATATATATATATATGCTTAATTTTTGCATTCCCTTCTTCCATATATTTTCTTATAAACTTTATATAATCTTCATATTGCCATAGATTTAAATCTTTATTGCTAGGTCAACTAGAATCTTCGAATCCACCTGAATCTGAAATTATTTAATATTGAGCCCACTACAGATTTGTAGACCTTTGTGGAGGGCTTGAATCTCTGAATATAGTGCTGAGCAACCTTTTAAATTCATTGTAAATGATTTAAGAACCTTTCCTTGTGAATCCCTTATAACTCCTCCTCCCCCTGCAACCCCCATATCTCTGTTAAAGTTACAATCCGTATTGAGAGACATTTTACCATTCAGAGGTTTCTCCCAATTGATACTTTTTTTTTCTTATTCTTCATATTCTTTTTATTCTTCTTATTCTATTTATTCTTCTTATTTTTGTTTTTCTTCTTATTCTTCTTATTCTTACTATTCTTCATTTTCTTCTTATTCTTGTTTTACTTTATATTTTATTATTCTTCTTTTTTTTCTTATTATTTATGTTATTTTTCTTATTCTTCTTATTTATCTTATTCATCTTATTCTTCTTATTCTTTTTATTCTCTTATTATTCTTATTCTTCTTATTCTTTTTTTTTCTTATTATTATTCTTATTTTTCTTATTATTCTTATTCTTCTTATTCTTCTTATTTTCATATATTATATTTTCTTTTTATTCTTCTTATTCTTCTTATTTTTTTTTCTTCTTATATATCATATACTACTTATTATTTTGATTATTATTATTATTTTTATTATTCTTATTCTTTTTATCATTTTTATTCTTCTTATTCTTCTTATTCTTCTTATTCTTCATATTCTTCTTATTCTTCTTATTTTTTCTTATTCTTCTTATTTTCTTATTTTTCTTATTCTCTTGATTATTTATATTCTTTTTTTTCGAAAGTTTATTTTATTAATATTAACCCTCTCTTTTGGTGGAGGAATACCATTTTTACAACCGACTTGCTTGCTACCCATTGTCAATTACACCCTTCCTTAGCCTATTCTAAGCTCTATTTGTTAAGAGTTACACTTTACTTTTAATTTTGTATGCATTTGAAATATATTTATAATTTTCCAGCAATGTAGCATGCTCTGTTTATTGCTGTTTGCAATGATTTTCCTCTGTATTCTTTATTCCTCAACTGCATTCTTTTCTTCCATTTCCTGCCCACTTGATGCCTTTGCCATTGCCCCAGCCCTTTATTTTTGCTTCATCTGACACTTTATCCAACTGCATATAACTTTTATATTCTAACCTACCCCATACCCTTTCCCCCACCCTTAACACATTGTCAAACATAATCCGAGTAACAAAACAAATCAAGGCAAATAACAACACGACACCTTAGATTTCTAGCTTTTTGTCACATCTTCTCTTCGTTTTCAGAGGTCACTTTGCCTCCGTGCTGCTTTCTTCAGGACTGCATCAAGAGCAGCCTTTGCCAGCTTCTCCCTTCCTCTCTTCTGGATTTCCCTTCCCTGTCCGCATGCTCTTATTCTGTTAAGAAAACAAACCCAAGACAAGACTATCCAGAAATACAAATTCAAGCAACTTTACCGTCGCCTTCACATGTCTTTCTCCATGTTATACTTTGTTACCTGCATTGTTCGCTATTGATAAACCCCACTGATACCAGAAGTTTAACCAGTACAGAATCCTTCCTTATTTATGTCATTCTCTACATTATTCTTCTTTTGTACCTGTGAGAGCTTTAAACCAAACAACTAACAGGCATTAATATGCATATGTTTCAAATTTACACTAAAAACCAACCGGCCATTAAATTGCCATCCCTCATGACTAGGATGGCTAAATTTCAACCTTCATTTTAAAAGGCCTTTTTCTGTTTCTTATATAGCTTTTTAACGTTCACTATTTTAACTAATTTTATATTCTAATATAAGGGTATCCTATTTTATCCAATTCGATTATGCCTTTGAATCTATTAGGGATATTCTTCACATCATATTCACGAAATCCTTTCCTCATTCCTTCTTCCGCTAGTTTGTCCGCCAGGGCATTTGCCTCCCTATAAACATGTTTTATTTCACCCTTCAAATCTTTTATTATTTCTTTAATTTCTTCGAGCTCTCTCTCGAATCTCCACAGTTCTATTGTATTATTAGCTAAATCCACCAAAATGCTTGAGTCAACTTGAACTAGAATCTTCTGAAAATTCATTTCTTTACATATTTGAAGACCTTTTATTAATTCCAAGATTTCAGCTTGCAAAGTTAAAGTGTCTATTCCCCCTATCATGAATGCTTTCACTACTCTTCCTTCTTCATCTCTTATGATGCCTCCTCCCCCTACTGCTCCTATTTCTCTATTAAAACTACCATCTCTGTTTAGGGCTAACACACCTTATGGAGGTTTATGCTAGGAAATGGAGTGTATAACTGGTATTTTCGGTTTGATTGTAGATAGCCCCCATGCCCTTTTCCTTATTTCATCCATTCCCGTGGAGCTAATTTTTATAGGATTGCAAGCCGTTATAAATGAACATTCTCTTTTTTTTATCTTCTAGTATGCTTTTGGCGTTCATTTGTATGCCTTCAAACCTGCTCTTATTTCTGGCTTTCCAAATATACCATATAAGAATGTGTAGAATATTTTCTTTTAACCATTTAAGAACTTTATTTTTCGTAGGCTTTTGACTCCAGTTTTTTAGTCTACTTTTTAATGTTAGAACGTTCCTTCCTAATTCTGCATCTGCTTCTAATTTATTCCATACTTGTACTTCGATCATCCTTGTAGAAAATAAGTGATCCAAGCTTTCAGTGTTTGCTAGACAACATTCACATATGGATGCAAGTATCACTCCTTTTTTTGAATGTGTTCATCCTTCGGAATTGCCTTGGAAAGAATTTCCCACATTAATATGCTCATTTTTTGTGGTGCTTACTTCCCACATATTCCTTTAAAGATTTTCTGCACCTGTCTCTTATTTCTTACTAGTTCTTTCGCACTTTTTAAGGTAAATCTTCCTTGTGCGTTTAGTGTCCATTTCCATCCGATGTGATTTAATATTGCGTGCTTATCAAATAGCTCTTGCTGCATGTGCATAAGTTTCCAACTATTTGTTGCATTTCTAGGGGTTTTAAATGCCTTGTCTCCCAGGCTATATTTAGCTTCTATATAGTTAGCCCAGAGGCTTCCATTTTCTTTTAGCCTCCACTAGTTTTTGCAGGCTCATGCTTTGGTTAAATCACTTAGACTTGTGAAGCTTAATCCTGCTTCTTCTTTGGGGCAGCATAAATCCTCCCATTTTTTCCAGTGTAACTTCGTTTTACCTTCATTTTTGCCCCATAGAAAATTTGACATTTCTTTCTCTAACTTTCTAATAATGATTTTGGTTGGCTGGAAATTCATTAGAATATGAGCTAAGGTACCTTGCAACACGAGTGTAATCAAAGATGTTATTCCTGCCATATTTAATAATTCTTCCATCCGTCCTGCAATCTTTGCTCTTAATCTTTCTACCATGTATGCTATATATTCCTCCTTGAGCCTTCCTTCATATATCGGGCACCCCAGATACATTAAGACTCCTGTTTTCTGTGCAAATCCTGTTATTCTTTTGATTTTTAAAGCAGTATTTTCTGGGGTTTTCTCTTGCAATTATGAATTGACATTTGCTCTTATTCAATGATTGCCCCGATTCTTCTTCAAGTGTTTGAAGTAGACTCATCATATTTTTCAAAGATGAGCTGCTGGCATTAGTAAAGATTATAGCATCATCTGCATATGCTAAGCAACTAACATTAGGTGTATGTTTGGTTGTTTAAAAGTGGTGATTTTAGCCTTACTCATTTCCACTTTTAAATTTGATTATTTTTATTCTTATTATTCTTCTTTTTCTTCTTTTTTTATTATTCTTCTTATTCTCCTTATTCTTCTTATTCTTCTTATTCTCCTTATTCTTCTTATTCTTCTTATTCTCCTTATTCTTCTTATTCTCCTTATTCTCCTTAATCTCCTTATTCTTCTTATTTTCTTTTTTCTTCTTATTCTTCTTATTCTTTTTATTCTTCTTATTCTTATTATTATTTATATCCTTCTTAATTTTCTTTTTCTTTTTATTCTTCTTATTTTTGTTATTCTTTTTATTCTTCTTATTTTTCTTATTTTTCTTATTCTTATTTTTTTTATTCTTTTTTTTATTATTTTTCTTTTTCTTCTCATTCTTCATATACTACTTATTCTTCTTATTCTACTTATTCTTCTAATTTTTTTTATACTTCTTAATTTTCTTATTCTTCTTATGCTTCATATACTACTTATTTTTCTTATTCTTGTTATTCTTGTTATTCTTTTTATCATTCTTATTCTTTTTTTTCATATTTTTTTATTCTTCGTATCCTTGTTATGCTTCTTATTCTTTTTTTAAAAAGAAATTGTTTTATTATTAATATAACCCTCTCTTTTGGCGGAGGAATACCGTTTTTACAACCTACTTCTACCCTTGCCCCTTTTACACCCTTTCTTAACTAAATAAAACAAATATTCTTCTTATTCTTATTATTTACTTATACTTCTTTTTCTTTTTTTCTTTTTTTTTCTTCTTTTTCTTTTTATTATTTTATTCTTTTTATTCTTGTTTTCTTTCTTATTCTTTTTATTATTTCTAATTCTTCTTATTCCTCTTATTTTTTTTATTCTTATTATTCTTCTTATTTATATTATTCTTATTATTCTTCTTATTTATATTATTCTTATTATTCTTCTTATTTATATTATTCT
>JAREIK010001182.1:127560-151302 GCA_029783825.1 Sapria himalayana
ATAACTGCTCTTTAACTACTATTTATTCTTATTATTCTTATTATTCTTCTTATTCTTCATATTTTTATTATTCTTCTTATACTTCATATACTACTTATTCTTCTTATCCTTGTTATTCATATTCTTATTATTATTATTATTATTATTATTATTATTATTAATTTTATCATTCTTATTCTTCTTATTATTTTAATTCTTCTTATTCTTCATTATTTTCTTATTCTTCTTATTTTTTCTATTCTTTTATTCTTATTATTCTTCTTATTCTTCATATACTACTTATTCTTCTTATTCTTTTTATTCTTCTTATTCTTTTTATTCAGCTTCTTTTTCTTTTTCTTCTTATACTTCATATACGACTTATTCTTATTATTATTATTATTCTTCTTATTATTCTTATTCTGTTTATCATTCTTATTCTTCTTATTCTTCTTATTCTTCTTATTCTTCTCTTTTTTAAGGTTTGTAATATTAAATATAAAAGTCCTCTCTTTTGGCGGAGGAATACCATTTTTACCATCTAATGATCTACCCATTTCACTTTTTACACCCTTGACAAAATAAAATAACATACTAGATAACTTAATAATCATGCTTTTTTAATAAATAAATTATAGTAGCATAGTAGCATGGTTTCATTTTGAGTATCCTAGTTTGTAATTCTTTTCCTTCTCTGACCATTAAGTCTACATGTTTGCTCCCTTTTACAACTACAACTTTGACCATTACTTCTTTAAGAAGAGTATTTCATAGCATAGTAGAATAGCAGCCTCATTCAGTGGGATTTGTAGCAACTTTTCTATAACATTTAGCAGCATAGCAGTTTCCTTTCACAGCTTTAGAAAAAAAATAATTTGCTACTTTTCCAAGTACCAACATCGCTTGATTCCATAAGCTTTAATTCAATTGTAAGCAGCTCTACTCTATAATTTCTAGCTTTAGTTTATCCCACATGACTTTCCCCACTCCCTTCCTTAGTAGCCTTTTATCATATGCTACCCTTATGCTGACTGCCTTATACCATATCCCTACCTTCAGCTCCTGAATCTTCTTTCCTCAGCTATCTGATTCATCCTCCTCTATCCTTTACAGACAATAATTTCTTCTTTTGCTCCTCATGCTGTACCTTTACAAATGTACAGCCTCCTAGCCTCCTATTTTGCTCTTCCCCTTGCAACACATGAAAAAGCCACAAACCCAACCACAAACAATAACATAAACCAATTTCATTTCCTTCCTTCCAATGCCAACCTACATTAATGCTCAGCATCCTAGCCTCCATTAGGCTCATACCCCGGAAACATAAGATACAAACAACAAACCATACGATAAAATTTAACATAAACAAATCCCATTTCCTTCTTTCCAATGCACAGCCTAAATTGATGCACAGCTTCAAATCCTCTATTAGACTCAAACCCCTGCAATCAAAGATACAAACCTTAGACCAACAACAAAGCAAAATTGAAATAAAATAAGCCCATTTCTTTCTTCCGCATCCTATCAGCTTATGCATCCTGCAAGCACCAACGAGATTCTGCTTTGATGCCTGTGAGATTCTGCATTAAGAAAATAACAGAAAGACATACCTCCAATCTTATTTCACCCTTTTACATTTCGCTTATTTTAACTAATTCTATAGGTTTTGACATAAGGAAAAGCTAGTTCATCTAATTTTGCTAACCCTTTAAATCTATCCGGAATATTGCATCTATCAAAATCTTGCTCCCCTTTATGTAATCCTTCCTTTGCTAGCCTATCAGCTAGCACATTAGCCTCCCTATAGATATGAGTGATAGTCACAGTCAAATCTTTTATGTATTCTTTTATAAGTTCTATCTCCTCATCATATCTCAACATCTCTAAATTATTGAAAGCGAGACCAACTAGTAGATTTGAATCCACTTGAATTAATATCTTATTCTTCTTATTTTTCTTATTCTTCTTATTCTTCTTATTATACTTATTCTTATTAATCTTATTATTCTCATTATTCTTCTTACTTTTCTTATTTTTCATATTCTCCTTATTCTACTTATATTCCTTATTCTACTTAAGCTTCGTATTCTTCTTACTTTTCTTATTTTTCATATTCTCCTTATTCTACTTATATTCCTTATTCTACTTAACCTTCGTATTCTTCTTATTCTTTTTATTCTTTTTATTCTTTTTATTCTTTTTATTCTTTTTATTCTTCTTATTCTTCGTAGTCTTCTTATTGTTCTTATTCTTCTTATTCTTCTTATTCTTCTTATTCTTCTTATTCTTCTTATTCTTCTTATTCTTCTTATTCTTTTTATTCTTCTTATTTTTTTAATTCTTCTTTTTCTTCTTATTCTTATTATTCTTCTTATTCTTCTCATTCTCCTTATTCTTCTTAAACTTCTTATACTTATTATTCTTCTTATTCTTATTATTCTTTTTATTCTTTTTATTATTCTTATTTTTCTTATTCTTCGTATTCTTTTTATTCTTTTTATTTTATTTTTTTTTCTTTTTTTTCTTTTTCTTCTTATTTTTCTTATTCTTTTATTTTTCATATTCGACTTATTCTTCTTATTCATCTTATTCTTTTTATTTTTCTTATACTACTTTTCTTCATATTCTTGTTAATCTTTCTTATTCTTTTTATTTTTCTTATTCATATTTTTCTTCTTATTCTTTTTTTTGGAAAAATTTGTTTTATTATTATACCCTCTCTTTTGGCAGTGGAATACATTTTTTACAAACTAGATCTACCATTTTCCCTTTACACCCTTTCTTACAAAACAAAAGATTCTTGCAAGGAAATCTATTAAATTTACAGTTTATGTTCTATGTTAGCCTATGCTTTGTTATGGCTTTTATTGGATTTTGATTGCCTTTCTGGAACATTTGTTGCGCTTGAATCCAGCAGGATTTGCCATCTTTTCCTGTCTTTCTTCCCATCCTCCTCGGCTCCTTTAGACTTCTTCGCATCTTGCCCTTTTGCCATGCTCCTTCCACATTGTAAGTTCCTACCGATCACCACCCTCTAGACCTCTTATGACACTTACTTGCAGACCACCCCCACAGCATGTGACACTTAACCTCAAACATACACTTGACTCGGCCACTACTACTTGCCGAAACTCAACCTACCACCACCCAAAAACACTCTACCTATTCCTCCCAGCATGCTAGTTGTTTGACTTGACCTGCCCAGTGCTACATGCCGAGACTCAACCTACCACCACCCACCAGGGCTCATACAGACACATAACATCTTATGACACTTACCATTAGGCCATTGTATCTCTTATTTATAGACTCTTGCAAGAATGCTAACCATATCTTTTAATCTATTCCTGGCTCTTGACCCAAACACTATGGGCAGACCACCTCCAGCATGCTACAACCATCTGTCTGGTGCTTTTCTTCTCCCTAATCCTGCAATTAAAACCCAAAAAGCAAATACAATATACATTACAGACACATAACACCACCTCTAGCATGCTGCAACCATCTGTCAGGTGCTTTTCTGCTCCCTAATCCTGCAAAATTAAAACCTAAACAACAAATACAATATACATTACACTCTCTTGTGTTGGATATTAGCTTCTACCTCCTTGCTCCTGCCTGCCTGTCGTAACTTTCTACTTTGTAAAGCCTTCACAAACACTTATAGACACTTACAAACTCTTACACTATCCTGCACAAGCTTAGCCTTTGTAGCCCTTGCTATCTCACAGATTTTTACAAAAAAATTACAAACTCAACTTGATCGCCACCTGCTTGACATTTACTACAAAATTTTACAAACTCTATACAACTGACTTAAAACTTGAGAAAAACATTCAGCAACCATCTGGATTTTCTGATGCTTTTCTGCTCCATATTCCTGCAAAATTAAATCCCAAAACAGCAGAGACAATATACCTTTTACTCTCCTGTGTAGGTTATATAATTCTGCCTCCTTGCTCATGCCTGCCTACCATACCTTTATGCTTATTACAGCCTTCGCAGGCTCTTACAGACACTTACAGACTCTTAGACTATCCTGCCTAGGCTTGTCCTTTGCAGCCCATACTAAGTTACAGGTTTTTACATTAGATTTACAGACTCAACTTGCTGAACCTCACTTAACATCCATTACAAAATTTTACAGATTCTATAAAACCAGCAATATACATAAGCAAAACAAATTGCTACCTTTTCACTTTTAGGCTATAGGCACCACCTCTTTTCCATGTTCTATGCTATGACACTCAGTTATTGCTCCACATGCAGAAAATTAACCTTTCTCCTACATATCTATTATTAATATGCCCAATAACTACTCATTTTCTCTCTGTCCCATGCCCTCTATTTACAGGCCTGTACCCATGATGGGGTCCCATTATATTTCCCATATTTAATCCCCAATATCTTTCTTATTAAGTCAGCTAGCCATTTTATGTATTTCTCCCCTCAGGACTAGGAAGAACCACAATTTTCCCTGGCCTCCACCTATGCTTAACTCTATAAGCTGCAAAAGAAAGATTAGTGAACTTATTAATCATAAACCAATTTTAGCCAACTTATGCTAACTTCCTTTTAATTATTTTATTTTTGATCTTTAAAATTTTGAAAACTCTTTTGTATGGAAATTCATTTTTATTTAATCTTATTAATCCTTAATACCTGTTAGGAATATTATGCTCATCAAATTCTTGAGTGCTTTTTTTCATACATTCGTCTGCTAGTTTATCTGCTAATGCATTAGCCTCCCTAAATATATGAATTATTTCTCCTTTAAGTTCATTTACTAATTTTCTAATCTTACCAATATCCTCCTCCAACCTCCATAGCTCTAATTTCTCATGCACTAATTCTACCAATAAGCTTGAATCCACCTTGATTTGAATGTTTCGGAATCCTTTTTCCTTATAGTATTGTAGACCTTTATGTAAAGCCATTATTTTTGAGTGTAGAGCTGAAGAGGCTATTCTTCTCATTGTAAATGCCCTCATTACCCCACCTTCATCATTTCTTATTACTCCTCCACCACCTACAACTCTCATATCTTTTTTAAAGCTCCCATTGGTATTCAGAATTAGATAATCCCATGGAGGTTTTTTCCAACTGACAATTTTAATAGTAGGTGATTTTATAATACTTATTGATAGGCCCCATGTCCTCTTTTTGTCCTCATCTATCCCCTTGTTTTTTGATTTTATCGGATTTCATGCCAAGATGAATGAGCTTTCTCTTTTAATTTATTCTAGTATATTTGCAAAACTCATTGGTATATTTTCAAATATACTTTTATTTCTAGCTTTCCATAAGTACCATACTGCTATATGAGGAATACAATTCCTAAACTAATTAAGTATTTTATTCTTTGTTTGCTTTTGACTCCGGCTTTCCAAATTGATATTAAGGTTTCATGTTCCTTTTTCTATTTTTGCTTTTGTTTCTAATTTATCCCACAACTTTCTTGCTAGCTTTCCTATTGAGAACAAATGCTCGATGCTCTTTATCTCCATCCTGTAGCATTCACATCCAGAGGCTAGCTTTATTCTATTCCTTTGTATATTCTCATCTACCGGGACTACTTTTGCATGAAGTTTCCACATAAATAGAATTATTTTTTGTGGGATCTCTTTTAGCTAAATTCTTTCAAATCTCACTTGAGATTGACTTTTTTTTCTTTCCAGATTTTTTGCACTTTTTAATGTGAAAATTACTTGCGTATTCAGCTTCCATTTCCAACCTTTGCTGGTCAATATCACATGATTTTCTACAATATTTTACTGTTTACTCTTCAGTTTCCAGCTTTTTGATGCCTTTTTTGGATTGACAGTTTTATCTCATAAACCATATCTAAATTTACTATATGCTGCCCAAAGACTTTCATTTTCTTTTAGCCTCCACTAATTTGTATAGGCCCATGCTTTAGTTATATCACTTAGTGCCGAGAATCCTAAACCAGGCTCTTCCTTTGAGTAACAAAGCTCCTGCCATTTTTTCAAATGAGTTTTATTTTTTCCTTCTTTTTTTTCCCATAAGAAATTTGCCATATCTCTTTCTAATTTTTTAACTATATTTTTTGGCTGCTAAATCAACATTAATATATGTGTCAAAGAGCTTTGTAACACGTGCTTAATAAGCATGATCCTTCCTGCCATGCTCAGTAAATCCTCTTTCCATCTCATGATTTTTTGCCTCATCTTATCCACTAAAAATGTTAGATATTCTTCCTTCACCCTTCCTTCATAAATTGGACATCCTAGGTACATTAAAGCTTCTTTCTTTTGCACAAATAATGTAATCCTTTTAACCTTCTGGGTGATATTTTCTGATGCTGCCCTTGCCGTGATAAATTAATATTTATTCTTGTTCAATGGTTGTCCTGTTTCTTCCCCAATGTTTGAAGTAGTCTCGTCATGTTCTGCATAGATCTACTACAGGCGTTTGTGAATATGATAACATCATCCGCGTATGCTAGACAACTCACAGTAGTGGTCCGCCTTGGTTGCTTGAATGCAACAATTTTACCCATTCTAATTTCCTCTTTTAAATTGACTATGAGTATTTATTAATATATATTAAATAGATATGGAGAAAAAGGATCCCCTTGCCTAAGTCCTCTTGTGGGTTTGAATTCACCACCTACATGTCCATTTACTAGGATTTTGACCCATGCGCTTGAGACGCATCTGTGCATAAGATTTATCCAATATTCTGAAGAATCCATTTTCCTTATTAGGTAACATAATATGTCTCATTCTACTCTATCAAATGCTTTTGACAAATCTAGTTTAATAATTACATTGCCTCCTCTCACTTTTGATTCCCCTCATCATTTCTGATGCTAGATTAATATTCTCCATCATCAGTCTATTTTATACAAACCCTACTTGTTCATGCTATATAATATTAGGAAGAATATTACTAATCATGTTCTGTAATACCTTCATTAGTATCTTGAACAATGTATTACATAAACTAATTGACCTATAATTCTCTTCCCTCTACGGGTTATCCTTTTTTGGTATCAATACAATAAAAGAACTAGCCCATTACTTTGGAATATCAGCACCGGAAAAAATCCATGCAATGGATGCCAGCAGCTCGGTTTTAATAGTACTCCAACTATGTTGGAAAAAAAAACATTATTCCAGCCGTCCGGGCCTGCAGCACTATCTTTGTCGGCATTAAAAACTACCTCTTTAATCCCTTCTTCCCTCGGGGGTTCACCCAATGATTTATTTTCCTCTTCTATTACTCTTTTCTCAATTTTTTTCATTAGCATATTTCTTTTAGCCATGTATTGCCCACATAAGAGATTTTAAAATAAATATGCACTACTTTTTTTATCTCATCCTCTTTTTCTATCCATTCCCCATTTTCAGATCTAAACCCTTTTATTTTACTTTTTTATATTTTAATTTCTGCCATCGCATTAAATAATTTCGTATTTTTATCTTCATCTTTGAGCTACTTGACCTTTGCCCTCTTCTTCTAGAAAACCTCTTCCATGTGCATCCTAAATGTCAATTCTGCTTTGGCTTTACTAACTCTGGCTTCGTTGCTAGGATTTTTTTCATAATCTAATTCTAGAGTAGTCACCTCTCGTTTTGCTTCCTGTATCTTTTTGGTATCATTACCAAAAACTTCCTTATATGATTTATTCAATACTCATCATAGATTTCGTACTTTTTGAGCCCAAATTTGCATCAGGTTTCCCGAGGCTGATTTTTCTCATGCATATCCTAGCACTTTATCATAATCCTTATGCAATCCCCACATGTTTTGAATGTTAAATCATTTATGTTTACATTCGCTTTTTTGGAAAGTCAACAGAAGTGAGATGTGATCTAAACAGGTTCTATTTAAATGTTTAACCTTTATTCCCCCTTTGTCCAACCATTGGGAGTTAAAGAGGACTCTGTCCATCCTTGACCAGATTGCCCCTCTCCTCTTCCGATTATTACACTATGTGTAATTGGACCCTAAGAAATTCGTCTCCAAAAGATTTGCTATGGCGATAGCCTCATTAAATTGAGCTATTGAAACCGGATCCAGAGGTCTTCCTCCTCGTTTTTCATTAATATTTCTAACCACATTAAAATCACCTCCGATAATCCACGATGAGTTTTTTGCAGCTAGAATATCCATCTTTTTCCATAGCACTTTTCTTCCTCCTTTCGTATTTTTCGCATATACTACTGAGAAGATTAATGCTGGCTATTTTTGAAAATTAAAGCAGATTATTTGTTCAGCTTCCACTAAAATTTTTATATCTATATTTTTGCTCCACATAACCCATAACTTGCTGTTTTGGTTCGAAAAAGCTTTATCTAATCCAATCATTCCTTTGTATTTTTCTGTTTGGTTTCTATCTACCATAGGCTCATCTAACACAACTATTTTTAAGTTATGAATTTTAACAAGTTTTCTAATTCTAATTATCATTGGGGCGTTCACCACCCCTCATTTATTCCAATACAAGCTATTAAACATATCTATATATCTCTTGCTTGTGCTCTTGTAGTGTATTTATTTTCGGACTTCATGTTTATATATTTTTTCCTGTTTCTTTGTGTCTTACTTGAGCTAGTGGGAACTAATTCATATCTTTTTAGTACGCTCATCTTTTCTAAGCTTCTTCCCATTTCCTTGATTTTTTCTAGTGTTGTTTTCTTGTCCCGCGGTATCCCCTTATACCTATCCTATTTTTGGATGTTAAGTCATCATAGATTACAATATTATTTTGCTTAACTTCCTCTTTTTTTATTAATAATATAAGGCTAAATTTTTGCCTCCAATTCTTCCTCCATAATAAATTATCTTTTTCCCAGTTAAGCGCATTTATATTTTCCTCTAACTCTACCTCTGCCCTACCACCCCTCCTCTTCCTTCTCGTGCATGTCTCCCTTTTTTTCCCTCCCCTCTCTCTCTACCCGTTCAGCCCCCCTCTCCAATTCCTCGAGCCATTTCCTAATTTCTTCTCTTTTCTTCCTTCCTTAAGCCCTTCCCCTCCTCATCTCTATCTCCTCCTCACTCTTTTCTGCCCCCCCTTCTCTCTCCCTCTAACTTATATTTTTAACCAAACTAAGCTCTCTCTCCTCTACCCCTCCTTCTTCCTTGCTTTCTTTATCCCCTACCCATTTTATTTGTTGATCTTTCTTCTTCTCTACCTTCTGTTTTCCTACCTCTTCACCTACTCCCTCCCCTCTTTCCCTTCTTACCCACATTTCTCTTCCCTTCCTAGTCCCTATTCTCATATTACCTAACATACAATTTTCTTGTCTATGTCCTAGTTTAAGGAAGCTTAGACAGTATAGTGGCATGGCTTCTGAAACAACTTTCTGGCATAAGCCATTAGATAGGTCAGTGCCAATCCACACCCTAGTCGAAAAATGGTACTTGAGGTTGATTTCAACACATATTCTTGCCATGCTTGGCCTAGTCATCAAGGTCGTGGCTTCATTCAGTAGCAATGGAGTACTCAAACATATAGCTATCGAGTAGAGAGTATGATTGTTGAACATATGAATGGGAAGCTTGGGCTAAGAGAACCATACTGGTGTAAGAGGGGACTCTTCCAATGGCAAAAATTCAGGCGCCCAGTTGAAGACCCACATTGGGTATCCCACGATGCTCCACGTTCCTCTTAGCCACGCTCTGAGGAAATCATCCTCTTATTTGAACTGTAGGAGAGTGTACTTGCCATCATAGTTAGCCACCTTAACCCTTTCACATAGTTTCAAGGAAGCCACAAAATCATATATATCTTTAAACTCTGGCCTTCAGTGTGAAAATTTTTCAATAAGGGTGAGTTTGAATGGAGCAGCAAGCTTGTTCATCTCTTCCTTCGAAAAAATAATCACCGGAATGCCATTTTTTGCGTCAAACTTCGGATACAGACCCGGAGATTCCTTAATATTGTAGGAGAAAAATTTTTTAATGAAGAGGGAGTTAATTGGCTCCATTTTCAGCTTCAAGTTGAGATTTTTATTGCACAATAATGAAATTTTTTCTCTCTAGAACAACACATTCTCTCTCTAAAAGTAGAGAGATTTTTTTCAAAATTCTTTTTCTTGACTTTATTCTTCTTATTCTTTTTATTCATCATTATCATCTTATTCTTCTTATACTACTCATTCTTTATGTTTCTTCTTATTCTTCTAATACTTCTAATACTTTTTATTCTTCTTATTCTTCTAATTCTTCTTATTCAACTTATTCTTTTTATTCTTTGTTTTTCTTATTCTTCTGATTCTTATGATTCTTTTCATTCTTTTGATTCTTTTGATTCTTTTGATTTTTCTTATAATTTTTATTATTCCACTACTAAAAATTACAAGAATACCAACCAAATAACCGACCTAAAAAATTTGGTTGGTAATTGCTGTACAAATCATACCCATTTAGCGACCAAAAAAGGGTATTGAAAAAAAAAATTCCCGACTAAATTTCCGAGCAAAGACCAACCATAATTACTGACTAAATGTTTTTTGTCCGTAATCAATTAGTAAAGTGGTTATCCAAAATATTACCCACCATTTAACTACCAAAAATATATTACCTTTAAAATTAGTAGGTACAGAAGGTTTTCAAATTATTTATAACTTCGTACTTACTGACCATTTTCTGACCAGATATATAGGTCTGTAATTACTGACAAATTCATGACCAATTTCTAAAGAGGGGCATCAGAAAAAAATAAGACAGACCAAATTTTTGACCAACTACCGACCATATATTATCGATCAAATATATTTTGTTAGAAATATGGTATGTAAATTAGGATGGAATTAGCGAAAAATATTCCCTAAAGATAACCAACAATTTAAAGACCAAAAATATATAACAATTTAAAATAGTTGGTAATGTGGTTATCTAATATATTTATAACGTCATAATTACTGACCAAACTTCCGACCAAATATTTAGGTCAGTAATTACAAACCAGTTTACTACCGAATACCAACCATACCTACCCACCAAACTTCCAACAGAATATTCTTCTTATTCTTCTTATTCTTCTTAATCTTTTTATTCTTCTTATTCTTTTTATTTTTCTTATTCTTCTTATTCTACTTATTCTTCAACTTCTTATACTACTTATTCTTCTTATTTTTTCTAATTATTCTTATACTACTTATTATTCTTATTCATGTAATTCTTTTTATTCTACTTATTTTCTTAATCATTTTATTCTTTTATTATTCCAAAATTTCCTTATTTTTTTAATTCTTCTTATACTTTTTATTCTTAATATTCTTTATATTCTTCTAATTCTTATTATTATTATTTTTCTTCTTATGCTTCTTAATTTTCTTATCCTTCTTATTCTTCTTATAATTCATCTTATTCTTTTTATTCTTCTATTTATTTTTATTCTTCTTATTCTATTTATTCTTCTTATTCCATTTATTTTTATTATTTATTCTTATTCTTCTAATTTTTTTATTCTTCTTATTCTTCATATTCTTTTTAAAAAACTTATTCATCTTATAATACTTATTTTTTTATTCTATTTATTATTTCTAATTTTTCGTAGTATTTTTATTCCTCTAAATATTCTTATCTTCTCCATATTATTATTATTCTTATTATTTTTAGACTTTTATCTTTTTATTATTCTGATTCTTTTTTTTGGTTTTTTTATTCTTATTCTTCTTTTTCTTCTTATTCTTCTTTTTCTTCTTATTCTTATTATTCTACATAATCTTTTTATTCTTCTTATTCTTCTTATTCTTCTTTTTTTTCTTTTATTCTTCTTTTTTTTAATTCTTCTTATTCTTCTTCGTTTTATTATTTTTTTCTTCTTATACTTCTTATTTTTCTTAATCTTCTTATACTTTTATACTTTTCATTCTTCTGATTCTTTTTATTTTAATTATTATTCTTATTCTTCTTATTCTTATTATTCTTATTATTTTAAATATTATTTTTTATTCTTATTTTTCTTCTTTTTATTTTTCATATTCTTCTTATTATTCTTTTTATTCTTCTTATTCTTCATATTATTTTTATTTTTAATATACTTCTTATTTTTCTTTTTATTCTTCTTATGCTTCTTATTCTTCTTTTTATTCTTCTTTTTATTCTTCTTATGCTTCTTATTCTTCTTATTCTTTTATTATTCTTATTCTTCATATACTTCTTATACTTATTATAATTATTATTCTTCTTATTCTGCTTATTCTTTTAATTCTTCTTATCTTTTTTATTATTATAATTTTTCTTTTTCTTATAATTCTTTTTATTCTTTTTATTCTTCTTACTCTTTTTATTTTTCTTATTAATCTGATTTTCCTATGTTTTAAGTGGTTCTTTTAATGCTTGACCTTCTATTTTGCCATTTCTGCATAATCCCTCTGCATGCCTCCTATTATGCATTTCTGACCTCTTGCTCCTACCTAGCCACTTGGAATCCTACTACTTCAAACCCCTGCCTTAACTTATCTACTCCTTTCAGACACCTATACTAATAGGTTTCGATGTCTGAAAACATAGTAAATTATAAACTCTTCTTATTCTTTTTATTATTCATATTATTCTTATTATTCATATTCTTCCTATTTTTCTTATTTGTTTTCTTATTATACTTCTTATTCTTCTTAATCTTCTTATACTTCTTATACTTTTTATTCTTCTAATTATTTTTTTCTAAATATTATTCTTATTCTAATTATTCTTCTTATTTTTGTTATTTTACTAATTCATTTTTATTATTATTTTTATTCTTTTTCTTTTTATTTTATTTTTCTTCTTATGATTATTTTTTTCTTCTTATTATTTGTTTTCTTCATATTATTCTTATTTTTCATATTAATCTTATTCTTATTTTTTTTATTCTTCTTTTCTTCTTATTCTTTTATTCTTCTTATTTTTCATATAATTCTAATACTTATTATTATTCTTATTTTTAATATTCTACTTATT
The DNA here is from genome assembly GCA_029783825.1 of Sapria himalayana. Classification (NCBI taxonomy): domain Eukaryota; kingdom Viridiplantae; phylum Streptophyta; class Magnoliopsida; order Malpighiales; family Rafflesiaceae; genus Sapria; species Sapria himalayana. The sequence goes on from JAREIK010001182.1 coordinate 140,461, forward strand.
CTTTTAATTCTTTTATTATTATTATTTTTATAATTTTTCTTTTTCTTCTAATTCTTTTTTTTTCTTTTTATTCTTCTTATTTTTATTATTCTTATTATTCTTCTTATTCATCATATTATTCTTATTCTTCTTATTCTTCTTATTCTTCTTATTCTTCTTATTCTTCTTATTCTTCTTATTATCCTATGTTTTGTGTGCTACCTTTGATGCTGGACTTTATGTTTTTCCATTTCTACATAATCCCTCTGCATACCTCCTGTTATGTGTTTCTGACCCCTTGCTCCTACCTAGCAGCTTGGAATCATGCCATTTTATACCCCTGCGTAAACTTATCAACTCTTTTCATGCACCTAAACAACTATGTTTCGATGTCTGAAAACCAAGTAAATTATAAACTCTTCTTATTCTTTTTATTCTTCTTATTCTTATTATTGTTATTATTCTTCTTATTATTTTTTGCTTCTTATTCTTATTATTATTATTTTTTTTCTTATTATTTTTTTCTCCTTATTCTTTGTATTCTTCTTATTCGTCCTATTCTTATTATTTTTATTTTTCTTCTTATTCTTCCTATTAATCTTATTCTTTATGATCTTTTTATTCTTGTTATTCTATTAATTCTTTTTAATCTTCTTATTCTATTTATTTTTATTATTCTTCATATTCTTTTTATTCTTTTATTTTTCTTATTCTTCTTATTATTCTTATTCTTCTTATTATTCTTATTCTTCTTATTCTTCTTATTCTTCTTTATCTTCTTATTCATTTTATTCTTCTTATAATAGATGATCTTCATATTCTTCTTATAATAGATGATCTTCTTATTCAGGTTATTATTTTTGTTCTTTTTATTCTTGTTTTTCTTTTTATTCTTATTATTATTTTATTCTTCTTATTATTGTTTATATTCATATACTTCTTATAATTATTATTATTCTTATACTCATTATTCTTATTATTATTTTAATTCTTATTATTCTTATTATTGTTTTAATTTATATTTTTCTTCTTATTCTTGTTTTTCATTTTATTCTTCTTATTATTTATATTCCTTTTATTCTTCTTATTCTTATTATTTTACTTAGTCTTTTTTATTCTTATTTTTCTTCATTTTTTTATTATTCTTATTCTTGTTATTCTTGTTATTCTTTTTTTTCATCGTATTATTTGTATTTTTCATATGCTTCTTATTTTTTTTATTCTTCTTATTAAACTTATTCTTCTTAATCTTCTTATTCTTCTTATTATTCTTATACTACTTATTCTTTTTATTCATGTTATTATTTTTATTCTTTTTATTCTTCTTAATCCTTTTATTCTTTTATTTTCCTTATTCTTCTTATTCTTTTTATTTTTCTTATTCTTCTTATTGTTTTTATTTTTCTTATTCTTCTTATTCTTTTTATTTTTCTTATTCTTCTTATTATTTTTATTTTTCTTATACTTTTTATTATTCTTATTTTTCTAATTTTCATATTATTCTTATTCTTCTTATTATTCATGTTCTTCTTATTATTCATATTCTTCATATTCTTCTTATTCTTCATATTCTTCATATTCTTCTAATTCTTCTAATTCTTCTTATTCTTCTTATTCTTCTTATTCTTCGTATTCTTCTTATTCTTCTTATTCTTTTTATTCTTCTTATTATTTTTATTCTTTTTATTCTTCTTATACTATTTATGTTTCTTATTCTTGTTATTTTTTCTTTTTCTTTCTTATTTTTCTTATTCTTATTATTCTTCTTTATCTTCTTATTTATTCTTATTCTTCTTATTTTTGTATTCTTTTTATTCTTCTTATTCTTTTTATTCTTCGTTTTCTTCTTATTCTACTTCTTCTTATATTACTTATTTTTCTTATTCTTGTTATTCTTTTGAATTCTACTTATTGTTTTTATTCTTCTTTTTCTTATTATTATTATTATTATTATTCTTTTTATTATTCTTTATCTTTTATACTTCTTATTATTCTAATTCTTCTTTTTCTTCTTTTCCTTCTTATTCTTCTTTTTTCTTCTTATTCTTTTTATTCTTTTTATTCTTTTTATTCTTCTTATTCTTCATATTCTTCATATTCTTCTTATTTTTTTTTTATTTTTAATCTTCTTATTGTTCTTATTTTTTTTATTCTTCTTATTCTTCATATTCTTCCTTTTCTTTTTATTATTTTTTTTCTTATTCTTCTTATTTTTTTTATTTTTCTTATTATCTTTATTCTTCTTATTCTTCTCATTCTTCTTATTATTCATATTCTTATTTTTATTCTTATTCTTAATATTTTTCTTATTCTTGTTATTCTTGTTATTATTCTTATTCTTCTTATTCTTATTATTCATCTTATTCTTCTTATTCTTATTATTCTTCTTATTCTTCTCAATCTTCTTATTCTTCTTCTTTTTTTTATTCTATTTATTCTTCTTATTCTACTTATTCTTCTTAATCTTATTATTCTTCTTATTCTTCTTATTCTTCTTATTCTTCTTATTCTTATTATTCTTCTTATTTTTCTTATTATTCTTATACTACTTATTCTTCTTATACATGTAATTCTTTTTATTCTACTTATCTTAATCATCTTATTCTTTTATTATTTCATATTTTTTTATTCTTCTTATTTTTCTTATTCTTTTTATTCTTCTTATTCTTCTTATTCTTCTTATTCTTATTATTCTTTTTATTCTTATTTTTTTTCTTAATCTTGTTATTCTTCTTATTCTTATTATTATTTTTTTTATATTATTCTTCAATTTCTTTTTATTCTTCATATTCTATTTATTTTTCTTATTCTATTTATTCTTCTTATTCCATTTATTTTTCTTATTTATTCTTATTCTTCTTTTTGCTTCTATTTCTTATAATTCTTATTGTTCTTTTTATTCTTTTAATTCTTCTTTTTTTTTGAAAGTTTATTTATTAATTATAACCCTCTCTTTTGACAGAGGAATACCATTTTTACAACCTACTTGCTTGCTACCCGTAACCCTTTTCACCTACACTAAGCATTAGTTATTGTAAATGTAATAAAGTAAACATGGACAAATATTTGCTCATTATAATCCACCTGGAAAAAAAATTTGAGTTTCTATTGGGATTTTCAGCATTGTTGCTGCCTGCACTTTGTTGCTAGTTGAGAGATGAGTCTTTATCATTCAATCCCTTTCTTCAAACTAGCTTCCTTTCCCTTCCTGCTGGGCCTTTAATTCTGTCCAACAACTTTGTTGAGCTAATGTATCAAGAGCTGCAACTTTAGCTTTATGTTTTGCAGAAAAGGCTCTATTAAACGTAGTGCTATCTCCTAAAATCTTCCACGGGCACCCGTGTAGTTGATCTTCCTCTACCTGTCACCTGCATACATGCCACAAACACAAAAAGATTTCCAGCCGCCAGCATTATAGCTGGATCTCTTTCTCACTATTCTGGCTCCTTCAAACTAAGCATCCAATAGTTTCTGCTATCAGCACTTCCATAGTAGCTTTTTGTTGCTCCCAATTGTGGACAGCAGCTTCCTATAGTGTACACAACCTAGCCTACTTTTGTGGACTTCTAAATTACATTAAAATAATACAGACACTGCAGTACCTTATAACACAAACCACACCTAAACTTAAGCCGTTTAACATGGCCACATCAAAACAAAGTTCATACAGACTTAGAATCTATAATGCTGGAGATACAGGCACTTGTGCGCATGTTGGTTCCTCCTGTATTAGATATCCTTGCTGCTAAGAAAAATACAACAGAAAAGAAAAAAACCAAACAACCGAAACTACAGGTATACAGGTCATTCTTACTCTCTATAGTGTGATTCCGAACTTGTAGTGAGAACTGAAATTTTTGTGGGGGAATCCAGAATGTAGCCACATTGTAATTATTCATTTCTACAGAGTCTTCCTTCGAGACCAAGAAGACTTGAGCGAATCTGAACCTGCCCTGTGCTGATATAAGAACAAAAGAACTTGAAAACTCATAGCGATGACGAAATCTTATAATATCCTCTCAATCTTTTTTGATTATTCAGATGGATGGGAATTCTTTTTTATCTAGTTTTATAATACCTTTAAATCTCTCTGGAAGAGAGTCTTCTTCATATACATGGGATTCTTTAAGTTTTCTTTCTTTTGCTAATTTATCTGCTAAGGCATTTGCTTCCCTATAAATGTGCGTAGGTGATGCATTTAAGAATATTATTAATTTGTTAATTTCATCTAACTCCTCTTCAAATTTCCACATGCTACTTTTGTTATTCACTAAGTCTACCAATATTTTAGAATCTATTTGTATATCTATATTTGTTAGCTCTTTAGAGTAACATATTATGAGTCCATCCCTTAATGCTAATATTTCTGCGTGAGGGCAGTTGACACATTATTGGGACCAAAGTAGGCAAATATTAAGTGACCACAAGAGTCCCTTAAGGCACCTCCTCCACCAGTTAGGCCTATGTTCCTGTCGAAGCTACCATCGGTGTTTAGGGCTAATCTGCCTTTTTCTGATTTTTCCCATTTAACTCCTATAACTTTTAGTGGTTTTACTTTAGACACCGTGAGATTCTAGAATTTTAGAGTGTGAGAATCTAGAAGAGGGCTTTGAGTTGCAAGTGGGGAGGATTTCGAGGCGATTTTTATTTCAATCTTTATTGCTTTCCATATGTCTTCAGGGTCCATCTGTGCCCTTCATATCTACTATTATTCCAAGCTTTCCATATACACCAGATAGCAATGTGTGGTATGTTATTTTTAAGCCATTTCTATGAGCTGTGCTGAAAATGCGCATTATTTCATTTAATTAGTCTATTTTTAAGAGGAATACATGCATGTTTTAATCTCATTTTAGACTCTAGTCTTCCCCAGATTTCCATGGCTATATTACCTTGGGAAAACAGATGATCAAGCGATTCTAGTTTTTGCAAACAGCATTCACATCTCGAGGCAAGTAGTATGCCCTTTGTTTTTATGTTTTCATCTATAGGAATGATATTTGAGAGAATTTTCTTTGTATTAGTTTTTATTTTTTGACTATTATCATTATCTCATATCCATTTAAATAAAGGTTGCATTTCCTTCCTACTTCTTACTTTTTCTTTAATGGTTTTAAGTCAGAATATTCCGTCTGCACTCAAAGTCCATTTCCAACCATTTTTAGTGAGCTTAGAATGTTTTTCCACTACTTCCCTTTGATTGAGCATTTGAATCCAAATTTGTGATGCTTTGTTCTTATTTCTAATTCTATTTACATCATCCTCTATACAATATTTAGCTCTCATAAATTCAGCCCATGTGTTATTTTTTTCTTTGAGCCTCCACCATCTTTTGCATGCCCACGCTTTAGCTAGATCGTTTAAATCAGTAAAGCCAAGGCCTATTTTCTATAAGGGGTAGCAAAGATCTTTCTAGTTTTTCCAATATAACTTTCTTTTGCCATTTTTTGATCCCCATAAAAAATGGGTCAATTCCTTCTCTATCCTTTTTTTATCTGACACTGGAAGGTGAGTAATCATCAGATTCTCCATGACTACGCTCTATAACACATGGGTGATCAGAGCAATTCTACCACTAATGGAAAGTATGTCCACTTTCCAGCCAGCAATTTTATTTTTAATTTTTTCAAGTAGGAAATCTAGGTATATTGATTTTAGTTTTCCTTCGTATATTGGGCATCCAAGATATTGATGTGCACCTTTTATCTGTGTGAAACCTGCTATTTTGTTAATTCTATGACCTAGACTTATTGAGGCTTTTTTGGCAATCATGAATTGGCACTTTTTGTTATTAATTTCTGTCTCGTTTCTTCTTCTAAGACTTTTAACAACTCCTTGAGGTTATGTAGGGATTTAGAGCTTCCATTTGTGAAAATGATCACATCATCAGCCTAAGCCAAGCATCCCACTAAAGGAGTATTAATAGGCTGACTAAACTGACCTTTACTTCCTGAGATAATTTTATTTTTGACATTAACAATGAGGAGCTCTAGGTAGATATTAAAGAGGGGGGGAGAAAGTGGATCACCCTGCCTTAATCCTCTCATCGGCTTGATATCTTTTCCTAGTTCTCCATTAACAAGAATTTTAATCCAAGGACTTGATATGCATCTATAAATCAAGTTAGTCCATGTTTCAGAAAAATCCATCTTTCTCATAACAAAACATAAAATTTTTCATTCAATTCTATCAAAATCTTTTGAGAGATCTAATTTTAGCAATACATTATGACCTCTAGATTTGGATCATATTTCTCTGATCATTTCTTTAGCTAAACAAATATTTTTTTTAGTAATCTATTTTTTATAAATCCTGATTGTTCTTTAGAAATGATTTTTGGCAATACTACAGCTAATCTGTTTTGAAGTAGCTTAGTCAAGATTTTATAAATGGAGTTACACAGGCTGATAGGTCTAAAGTCTTCAGCTTTATGGGAGTTTTCCATTTTAGGAATAAGAACCAAGTACGAGCCGCTCCATTTCTTGCCTATTTTTGCGCCACAGAATATCCAATGTATAGCCCCTAGGAGGTCATTTTTTATGATTGACCAATAGTTTTGATAGAACTCATTGTTCCACCCATCAGGACCCGGGGCACTATTTTTGCCCATGCTAAAAATAATAAACTTCAGTTCTTCTTCATCCGGGAATTTGGTGAGTGCATCATTTTCTTCGTTGGTAATTTTATGATCTATCTTATTTAGGAGATAATCTCCATTCAATTTTGTAATTCCTCTAAATTAGGTTTCAAAATATTCGTCAAGGTGGTTTTTAATTTCTAAGTTAGTGTCTACCCATTTGTTTAGGTTATTCTTTATACCTTTTATTCTTTGTTTTTGAGTCTTGATTTTGGCTGTTTTCTGGAAAAACTTCATATTTTTATCTCTTTCATTAATCCATTTTATTTTAGCTTTTTGTTTCCAGAATACTTCCTCTATTAGCAATTTTAATTTTAGTTCAGTCTGTGCTTAATATAGTTCCTTTCTACTATCTGAATTTTGAAGTGTTTCATATTCTAACTCTTTTTTTTTCAACTTTCTTTTCTGCTTCTATAATATTTTTGTTAATATTGCCGAAGGAGTCTCTATTCCATATTATTAATGCTTTATTAGCCTTTCTAATTTATTATTCCAGATTTCAACAGGATTACCTGTTATTTCTTGCATCCATGAATTTTTAACTGTATTGATGAAAGCATGAAGTAAGGACCATGCATTCAGAAATTTAAACGACTTATTCTTGATTTTATTTTTTTCTACAGATATTAATAGTGGATTGTGGTCTAAACAGGTTCTATTTAAATGTCTGACGGCTGTGGAGCCATAAGCTTCTAGCCATTTGACATTATGTAGAATTCTATCTAATCTTGGCCATATGGTGCCTTTAACTTTCCAATTATTGCACCAAGTGTATTGGGAGCCTGAAAAGCTAGCTTCCATCAAACTAGTCTCTGATATCGTATCATTAAAGTGAGCGACTGCTTTTTTATTGGGGGGTTGCCCCCTTTTTTCTAGCTATACTTTCTTATAATATTGAAATCTCCTCCTATTATCCATGGTTTATTTATTTTTGCAGTTTTAAGAATATCATTCCAAAGCTCCTTTCTACCTTCTTTAGTATATTTGGCATAAACTACTGAAATGATCTCCTCTTGGGCATTATCTAAAGAAAAGTTAATAATTTGATTCGTATCTTCTAAAATAATTATATTAAATAAGCTTTTCCAGAAAATCCAGATTTTGTTATTTTTATTAGAGAAAGAGTAATCAAACCCTAATAGATTTTTGTAGTATTCTAGTTTATCCTTATTTACAATGGGTTCGACAAGCATAATAATTGGAGTTTTATATAATTGAATCAATTTTTTAACTCTTTTTATTGAGGAGGGGTTTGCGATACCCCTCATATTCCAGTAGCGAAATCTAAACATTAGAAGTGGATTTAGCCCGAGCTCTTGTAGTGCATTTTGATTCATATGTTCTATCTAAGTATTTTTTCTTGTTTCTAGATTTTTTAATCGAACTAAAACCTCCTGATTTTTCATTTTTCCATCCCGTGCCTAGCTGTAATGCCATGAGTTTTATTTCCTCCATGGCCCAATCTCTATCTCCCATTATATTTGTAAAATTATCAATTTCTAAATCATCTTTGGTGGCTTTTATAAAATCAGGTTCTTCCTCATTTTTATTTAAAATGAAATTGCTTCTAACCTCTAAATCCTCATCTGAGTTATTACCTAACTTCTCTACCCCTTTCCTTCTCCCTGCACTCTTTTTTCTGCTTTCAAATCTACCTCTCCTAAATCTTTTATTTATTTCAGCTATTTTTAGGATTAGTTCATAGTTTTTAGCATTTTCCTCTAAGTTATTTGTTTTTCTAGCCCCTCCGGAATCTTCTTTCCTAGTGGGAACATATTCCACTATTTCCATTCCTGTAACAACTCCATTGTAGTTCTGTTCACTATGTTGGGGGGGGGTTTAATTCTATATTCTTTCCTCTCATTTATTGTCTCTGTTCTAAGACCATTCCACTGTTTGTCTTCATTAAATTTTTTAACCAAGCAATGTTCACATGAATGCCCTAGTTTATTATAGCAGGAGCAGTAGCTTGGGAGGTTTTCTGGAATCAATTCTTGCCAGAAACCATCCCCGTTTTTACTGCCAATCCATATATGGTGAGGGATGTGATGTAGTAGGTTCACTTCTATGCAGAACCGAGCTACACTTGGTCGAGATAACATGGTAGTGGCACCATCAAGGAGAAGAGGGGTGCCAACTGCACTAGCAATATGATAGAGGGAGAGCTTTTTAAAGAAGTGAATAGGCAGCATAGGAAGGAGAAACCAAACAGAGTGTAATGGCGACTCTTGTTTGGTTGTGAAGGAAGGCGTCCATCTGAAGGCTCTCATAGGATAGCCCGAAATATACCATACTTCCTTCAGCCATACTCTATGGAAGTCCTCCTTGGTGGACAGTTGAATGAGAATATGTTTAGCATCCAAGATGCCGGTTTTTGATAGACCTTTAAGCTTCAGTGATGCAAAGAATGCCCTGATATCTTCAATGCCCTGATATCTAAATTCTTCTCAATATTCTTATTCTTTTTATTATTTTTTAAAGTTTTATACTTTTATTCTTCTGATTCTTTTTTTTATTCTTATTCTTCTTTTCCTTCTTATTCTTTTTTTTATTCGTTTTCTTATAATTCTACATAATCTTTATATTCTTCTTTTTTTTCTTTTATTTTTCTTATTCTTTTTCTTTTATTTTTTATAAAAGTTTGTTTTATTAATTATAAAAGCCCTCACTTTTGGCGGAGGAATACCATTTTTACAATCTAATATTCTACCATTTTTCCCTTTTACACCCTTGACAAAATAAAATTGAGTACAATATAGCTTTATAATCAAACTTTTTATTTTTTTATATTTTTTATGAATAAACCATAGCAGCATGGCTACGTATATCATGTTGTGTATCCTAGTTTGTTTTGATTTTCCTTCTCTTCCCGCTAAACCTTCATGCTTACTCCCTTTTTCAGCTTCAACTTTAACCTTTCATAGCATTCATTAGGATTGGTAACAACTTTGCTTTAGCAGCATAGTAGCCTCCTTTCATAGCTTTAGAACTAATATTTTTCCATGTACCAGCCTCACTTGATTCCGTTAGATTTAATTCATTTATAAGCTATTATATTCTCTAATATCTAGTAGCCTCCTCTATCATTTAGAACAATTTTACTTACAAATTTATAGCCTCATAGCCTCTAGTATGGCTCCTCCCCCAAAAAATTTAACATAAACAAATCCCATTTCCTTCTTTGCAATACACAACCTGCATTGATTCAAAGCCTCCTAGCTTCCATTAGACTAATACCCTTGCAATCAAATATACAAAGAATAAACCAACAACAAAGCTAAATTGAAATGAAATAAGCCCATTTCTTTCTTCCGCATCCTATTAGCTTCAGCATTCCGCATGCACCAGCAAGATCCTGCTTTGATTCCTATGAGATCCTGCATTAAAAAAATAATAGAAAGAGATATCTCCAATCTTAATCCACCATTTTACCTATACCTTATTCTAACTAATTCTACAAGTTATAACATAAGGATAAGCTAGTTCATCTAATCTTGCTAACCATTTAAATCTATCTGAAATATTGCATATACCAAAATGTTGCTCTCATTTATGCAATCCTTCCGTTGCTAGCCTGTCAGCTAGCACAATAGCCTCCCTATAGATATGAGTGACAGTCACTTTCAAATCTTTTATGTATTCTCTTATAAGTTTTATCTCCTCCTCATATCTCCACATCTCTAAATTTTTGGAAACGAGAGCAACCAGCAAATTTGAATCCACTTGAATTAAGATCTCTTTTAAATTATGTCCCCTGCAAATTTGAAGATACCTCCTAAATGCCTATATCTCTACGTGTAACACTGAGTTTGCCTTTGCCGCCATTGTAAATGTGCTAATTTTTTTCTTCTTATTTTTCTTATTCTTCTTATTCTTCTTATTCTTCTCATTCTTCTTATTCTTCTCATTCTTCTTATTCTTCTTATTCTTCTTATTCTTCTCATTCTTCTTATTCTTCCTATTCTTTTTATTCTTCTTATTCTTTTTATTTTTCTTATTCTTCTTTTTTTTTATTCTTATACTTCTTATTCTTCTTAATCTTCTTATACTTATTATACTTTTTATTCTACTAATTATTTTTTTCTACTTATTATTCTTATTTTTCTTATTCTTATTATTTTATATATTCTTTTTTATTCTTATTTTTCTTCTTTTTATTTTTATTTTTCTTAATCTTATTATTATTATTAATTGTATTAATATTATTCTTCGTATTATTCTAATTT
>JAREIK010001182.1:155802-192805 GCA_029783825.1 Sapria himalayana
GAATAATAAGATTTAGTAGAATAATATGGATAAAATGATTACAAATAATAAGAAAATAAATAGTATAAGACGGATAAGAAAAATAAGAAATATAAGTAGAGAAATAATAATAAGAAGAATAAAAAAAAGAATAATAAGAATAATAAGAATAATAAGAATATAAAAAATAAAAAGAATAAGAAAAATAAGAAGAATAAAAAGAATAATTTGTATAATATGAATAAGAAGAATAACAAGAATAAATAGAATAAGAAAACAATAATAATAAAAAGAAAAAGAAGAATAATAAAAATAAGAAGTATAAGAAAAATAAGAAAAATAAAAAGAAAAATAAGATTTAGAAAAATAATAAGAATAAAAAGAATAAAAATAGTAACAAATAATTAGTATACAATGAATTAAAAAATAAGAAGTATAGTTAGAATAAGAATAATTCGAAGAATAAAAAAATAAAAAGAATTAGAAGAAAAAAAGTATATGAAGAATAAGTAGAATAAGAATAATAAGAAAAATAATAAGAATAAGAAGAATAAGAAGAAAAGAAGAATAAGAGGAAAAGAAGAATAAATAAGAAGTATAAGACGTATAAGAAGAATTATAAGAATAAGAATAATAAAAAGTATTAGTTGAATAAAAAGATTAAAAAATAAAAGATTAAGAAGAATAAAAATAATAAAAAGAATAAGAAGAATAAGAAGTATAAAATGTATAGAAAGAATAAGAAGAATAATATGAATAAGAAGAATAAGTAGAATAAAAGTATAAGAAGAATAAGAAGAATAAGAATAAATAGAATAATAAGAAGAATTAGAAGAATAAGAGGAATAAGAAGAATAATAAGAATAAGAAGAATAATAAGAATAAGAAGAATAAGACAAATAAAAAGAATAAGAAGAATAAAAAGAATCAGAAGAATATTAAGGATAAGAAGAATAAGAAGAATGAGAAGAATGAGAAGAATACAAAGAATAATTAGAAGTAAGAAGAATAAAAAGAATAAAAAGAATAAGAATAATAAATAGAATAAGAAGAATAAAAAGAATACGAATAAATAGAAGAATAAGAATAAAAAGATGTATTAGAAGAATAAAAAGAATAAAGAGAATAAGATGTATAATAAGAATAAAAAGATTAAAAAAATTAATAAGAATAAAAAAAAGAAGAATAATGTGAATAACAAGAATAAAATGAATAAGAAGAATAAGTAGAATAAGAAAAATAAAAATAATAAGAATAATAAAAAGAATAAGAAGAATAAGAAAAATAAGAAGAATAATAAAAAGTAAAACAATAAGAAGAATAATAATTATTAAAAGATTAAGAAGTATAAAAAGATAAATAAGAATAAGAAGAATATGAAGAATAAAAAGAATAAGAAGAATCTGAGAATAAAAAGTATAAGAAGAATAAGTAGATAAAGAATAATAAAAACAATAAGATGAATAATAAGAATAGTATAAATAAGTAGAATAAAAAGAATATGAAGAATAAGAAGAATAAAAAGAATAAGATAAAAAAGAATAATAATAAAAATAAGAAGATTTAGAAAAATAAGAAAAGAAAAATAAATAGAATAAGTTGTATAATCAGAATAAGAAGAATAAATAAAATAAATAAAATAAAAAGAATTAGAAGGATAGGAAAAATAAGAATAATAATAATAATAAGAAGAATATGAAGAATAAAAAAAAGAATAATAAGAAGATTTAAAAAGAATAACAAAAATTACAAGATGAAAACAATCAAAAGAGTTAAAAGAATACGTAGTATACAAAAATAAAAATAATTAGAAGAATAAGAAGAATAAGATAAATTAGAATAATAACAAGAATAAAAAGAATAAGAATAATAAGAACAATCACTAGAATACGGAGAATAAAAAAATTAAAAAGAATAAGAAGAATAAGTAGAAAATACAGAAATATAAGAATAAGAATAATAATATGAATATGAAGGATAAGATGATTAAAGAGAATCTAGGTAGAGAATATAAATATTTCTAAGTTATTTTCTTTATGTTTCAGGTTAAAGGGAACAAGGGAGAGGCAGAAATCTCAAGAGGTGCAGCAACCAAGTGTAGGTCTACGAGAAAATGTGCCTGATGACTGCTTGTCTTACTCCTTCCTTGTTATTTTGTATTTTTTTAAATAGTGTTAAAGGTGAAATAAAAAAGTGATGGTCAAGTGCAGAAGAGGAGGTTACATGTAGAAAGGGAGATGGGCAGAAGGGAGAAGCTTAATTCAAGACAAGGTACAGAAGAAGAGGAGACTATAGGCTATTTGTCTGTCTCATTCCTATTTGTTTTTCTACTTATTAGAGGATGTGTTAAATGATAAGGGAAATCTAAAATGGGCAGGAGACTAGAGCTTAAATTGTATGGCATGGTTTGTTTAGTTTTGGAGAGATGCAGTATGATATAACAGTGGTGATGTAAAGTCTTCACTTGAATCAGATGGGGGCTGAGAAGAGGTTACATGGAGAAGGAGAGGAGGGCAAAAGTAAAAAGAGGAGGTCACATGAGCTAGAGGTCAAATGGTATGCCTACTATTGCTTATGATCTAGAGGGTGAATCGGGCAAAGATGAGGAGAACATGAGGCAGCTTTCTACAAACTCATTATTTTTTGGCCTTTTAGTAGTAGGAAAGTATATAAAAAGAGGTGTGGCAAAATAGGCTTTATGGGGAAAGGTAAAGAAAGCTTAGAATGCATCAAAAGGGTATACATCAATAACATTAGCCAGTAGAACATATAAAGAAATAGTCGCATGGAAAATTTAGTTGAATGTTTAATTGTCAAACCAAAAGGGGTTTATAAGATGGCTAATGTGAGGGTATAAAGGGTATTGCGTTGCAAGTAAGGAGTTTTTCAAAATGGTATTCCTCTGCCAAAAGAGAGGGTCCTTATTAATGAAACAAACTTTCATAAGAAAAAGAAAAATAAGAAGAATATGAAGAAAAATAAGAATAATAAGAATCAGAAGAATAAGAAAAATAAGAAGAATAAGAAAAATAGGAAGAATAAAAAGAATAGGAAGAATGAAAAAATAAGAAGAATAATAAGAAAAAGAAGAATATGAAGAATAAGAAGAATATGAGGAATAAAAAGAATAGGAAGAATAAGAAGAATAGGAAGAATAAGAAGAATAGGAAGAATAAGAAGAATTAGAAGAATAAGTTGTATAAGAAGAATAAGAAGGATAAAAAGAATAAGAAAGAATAGCAAGAAAAAGAAGAATAAGTAGTATAAGAAGAAGAAAAAGAAAAAGAAAAAGAAGAAGAAGAAGAAGATGATGAAGATGATGATGATGATGATGAAGATGAAGAAGAAGAAGAAGAAGATGAAGAAGAAGAAGAAGATGATGATGATGATGATGATGAGGACGAAGAAGAAGAAGAAGACGAAGAAGAAGAAGAAGAAGAAGAAATGAGAAAAAGGAGAAAAAGAAGAATAAGATGAATAAGAAGATTAAAAAAATGAGAAAAATAAGAATAAAAAAGAAAAATAAAAAGATTAATAAGAATAATAAGAATAAGAAGAATAAGAAAATAAAATGAATAAAAATAATATGTAGTATAAGAAAGAAAAGAAGAATATGTAGTATAAGAAAAATAAGAAGAATAAGAAAGAATAACAAGAATAAGAAGAAAAAATAGTAAAAGAAGAATAAGAAGAAAAAGAAGAATAAGAAAGAATAACAAGAATAAGAAGAAAAAAATACTAAAAGAAGAATAAGAAGAATAAGAACAATAAGAAGAATAATAACAATAAGGAGAATAATAACAATAAGGAGAATAAGAAGAATAAAAAGAATAAGAAGAATAAGAAGAATAAGAAAAATAATAAGAATAAGAAAAATAAAAAGAATAAGAAGAATAAGAAGAATATTAAGAATGTGAAGAATAAGAAGAATACGAAGAATAAGACCAAGTAAGAAGAACAAGAAGAAAAAAAAGAATAACATTTATTAGAAGAATAAAAAGAATAAAAAGAAGAAGATGAATAAGAAGACTTAAAAGAATAATAAGAATAAAAAGAAGAATAAAAAGAATAAGAAGAATAAGAAGAATAAGAAGAATATTTAATAAAGAGCAAATACCAAAAATGCATTGAAAGCTTATTTTGATTTTGTTTTATTTTGTTTGTAGATTAAAGGATGGGTGTAAAAGGGGAAAGGGTAGAGTATAGTTTGTAAAAAAGGTATTCCTCCGCCAAAAGAGAGGGCTTTGATTATAATAAAACAAATTTTCTAAAAAAAAAGAATAAGAAGAATAAAAAGAATAAGAAGAATAAGAATAATAAGATGAATAAGAAAAAAAAGAATAATATGAATAATAATAATAATAATAATAATAAAAAGAATATGAAGAATATGAATAATTAAAACAATAAGAAGAATAAGAAAAATTAAAAGAATAAGAAGAATAAGAAGAATTAGAAAAATCAAAAGAATAAAAAGTACAAGAAGAATAAGTAGAATAAAATGAATAAGAAGAATAAAAATAATAAAATGAATAAGTTGGATAAGAAGAATAAGAAGAATAAGAAGAATAAGAAGAATAAGAAAAATAAGAATAAAAAGAAGAATAAGAATATTAATAAGAATAAGACGAATAAAAATAATAAGTTGTATATTTAAGAATAAGAAGAATAAGAAGAATAAAAATAATAAATTGAATAAGAAGGATAGAAAGAATAAGAAGAATAAGAAGGATAGAAAGAATAAGAAGAATAATAAAAACAAGAAGAATAATAAAAATAAGAATACTAAGAAGATTAAGAATAAAAAGAAGAATAAAAAGATTACAAGAGTAAGAAGAAAAAGTAGTGTAGGGGGAATAAGAAGAATAAGAAGAATATGATGAATAAGAAGAATAACAAAGATAAGAAGAATAATTAGTATAGAAAGAATAAGATGAATAAAAAAAATTATTAGAATAAAAAAAATAAAAAGAATAAAAAGAATAAGAAGAATAAGAAAAATAAGAAAAATAATAAAAATAATAAGAATAATAAGAATAAGTAGATTCCTTGCAGCTCTAAGTTCTAGAGAAAGAAACTTGTAAATTTATAGAAATAAAGCTTCAATTTGTGGATGGAAGGGGTGAATTCATGCTGAAAATGGAGGAAGTTTATTATCTTTCTTATAATAAATCATTTTCTAACACTTATCAATTAGTCGCTCCCCCCAATAAATAGTCCTCGAATAAAAATGGGGATCCCACAATCCCCTAGAAGAAATTGAAAAGCTAACTAATCTTCACAAATTCACTATTTTTGGGAAATTTTCTCAGGGGCACCTATGTATTGATGAAATCAAATAAAAGACTTTTTCTCCTCTTTAAATCTCAAAGGTTTGATTAAATTGGGAGTGATTGATAGCAAGCATGTACTAGTGCAGCTCTTCACAGAAGATGATTTCCTACAATTGTGGTTGAAGGAAACTGGAATATATTTGGATATCCCATGTGGATATTTAAATGGACACCAAATTTTAACATCGAGGAATAAAACCCTTTTATGCTGGTATGGTTTTTTCAACCTCTTTTACCTATTCATTTATTCAACAAAGCTTCTCTCTTCTCCATCTCTAATCTAATCTGAAAACCATTATTAATGGATGGAGCTGCTGCCAATCTCTCATTGCCTAGTGTGGCCAGAGTATTTATTGAAGTTAACATTCAATATTTTATCATGCAAAGGATATGGATAGGTCAGAATTAGGAGGTAGGCATCTGGTAACCTATAATGCCTAAAATGCTTCCTAGCTGCTGTGAAACATGTAAGAAAAGAGGACACGAAATGGAAAAATGTATAACTAATACTAAGAAATATAAAGAAGAACAGAATAATGATGTCTGGGTCATAAAGGAGGAGAAAATGGTTAACCAGGAGGTAATTAATCAGGGAGACATGCATAAGGAGGATAAAGAATCCCCTGGCACTGGGTCTTCTATTACATAAATAATCAAGGATCCTGTACAACCTCTTGTACAGAATATTATTTTATCAGAAATAGCAAGAATAAAAAGAATATTAGATAAAATTGAAGAACTAGTTATTAGAACTAGAAAACCAAAAATAAAATAGTAGATAAATACAGAAGAATGGTTTCCTATTTCAAAAATGGGCTCGGATTCTAATTCCATTAAAATCTATAATAATATTCAACCTAAAATAGAAACTAAGAATGAGAACTACTCTAAAGATGATATAGATGTAGAAAAGAGTAGAATGGCAATACATAATAGAGAAAGGGCTATAGAAGACTTAAATATTATAAGTTTACAAATGGATTAAATGTTTAAGTGTAAAGAACTACAACAACCTAACCTCTCAAAAAAGAATAGAAACACAAAAAAACACTTAAAAATGACATATGATTCAAAGTGTAAGACAAGAGCTCAATTAAATCCACTAATAATCCATAGATACCTATTCTAGAACATCTGGGGAAAAGCCAATTCTCCATCCTTAAACAGATTAAAGAAAATGATAAAATATTATAATATTTCATTATTAATATTAGCAGAACCAATGGATATAAGCCAACTGGAAAATTTTAAAAATAAGATAGGTTACAATAATATGTTCTCTAATAAAGTGGGTAGAATATGGGTCATGTGGAAAAACTCCATCGATATTACTAACATTGGAGAATATGATCAAATTATTAATCTTAGTCTAAATAAAGGTGTAGAGAAATTATTTCAGTAGTTTATGCTAATAATTCTAAAGAAAAAGAAAGGAACTATGGAAAATCATGGAAGATATTTAAAACAAAAAAACTCCATGGATAATAGGAGGTGATTTTAACACAATCAGAAATGCTTTATAAAAAAAAGGTGGCAGACCAATTAATATACAAGCTATTGAACACTTTAATGAGACCATCTCTAGTTGCAATCTATTAGAGGTTGACTTTTTAGGTTCAAACTACACTTGGACTAATAACCACAAAAAGAAAGGAGCTATATGGTCTAGATTAGATAGAATCATTTTCAATACCAAATGGATAGACTCTTTTGGTAACACATGAGACAAACACTTGAATAGAACATGTTCAAACCAAAATCAACTCCTTATTAATTTTCAAAAGATAGAACCCAAAAAAATATCCTTCAATTTATAGAATATATGGTGCCTTATGAGGACTTCCAAGACATCATGAAAGAGTCTTAGACTCAGCTAGTAAAAGGCAATCCAAATCAAATTCTCACGAGTAAAACTAGATAGATTGAGATCATGTCTAATAAACTGGAACACAAAAAAGATTGGTAATATTAATAAGTACATCATAGAAATAGAGCAAAAAATTGATAAATTAGAAGCGGAATATGATAGGGATTAAAGTACGAGCAATCTATGTGCTCTTAATAAAGCACAAGGTGAACTCAAACTAAAATTACACATGGAGGAGATTTTCTGGAAACAAAGAGTGAAAGTAAAATGGTTAAAAGATGGAGACCAAAACACTAAATTTTTTTCAGCTGGCTTCAAAAATTAAGAATCAAAAACATAAGATAACAATAATAAAGAATAATGAAGGAATATGGTTAGAAAATAAAAAAGAAATTAAATATAATTTAAAATATATATATATAAAACTATTATGCAATAAAAATAAACCTAAAGGACACTAAATTAACAAGGAAAACATTTCTAGCTAAATTAGCAAGGAAAAATTATCTAGCTAAATTAGCAATGGAAAAATCCCTAGTTATTTTCATTCCAAAACTATTTTTAGAATTTACTCTTTTTTCAAAAATTTAAATTAAATAATTTAATATTTTTATATTATTGAATAAAACCAGAAAATATAAATCATAATTTATAAATAACAAAAAATAAAATCATTTAATAAATTATTCGGATACAATATTTTATATAATTAAAACAAAAACATAACAAAATTTATTACATCTTATTCATTAATGTATCTACCGACAATGCATAACGTATAATATATCCATGCATTGATGTTTCTTTCTCTTTCTCAGCTCCTACGATCACCATCTTTCTACTATGACAAAGCTGTCTGAGTCACGGTGCGTCATATCTAGCAAAAAATCTTTTCACTTATACAAGCTTCGAATGAGATATAATGCAGTACCATATCTGTAAGAAATTTACACCTATCATAAAAATCAAAATAAATAAATAAATAAAGTTATGTTTTGATAAATATATAATACTATAGTATATGTACATATACACTATAGTGTATATGTACATA
Source organism: Sapria himalayana (assembly GCA_029783825.1). Lineage (NCBI taxonomy): Eukaryota > Viridiplantae > Streptophyta > Magnoliopsida > Malpighiales > Rafflesiaceae > Sapria > Sapria himalayana. The sequence goes on from JAREIK010001182.1 coordinate 164,036, forward strand.
TATACTTGCATTTCACTAGTTACCTATATTACTACAGTATTAATAAATATAAATTGCATATTTATATATACATATACTGAGTATATAAGTACATATATACTCAGTATATATGTACGAATATACTAGCTATATATGTATTTATATACTGAGTATATACGTACATATATACTAAGTATATATGCACGTATATACTTAGTATATTTGTATGTATATACTGAGTATATATGCATGTATATACCGAGTATATATGCATGTATATACTAAGTATATACGCACGTATATGCCGAGTATATACGCACGTATATGCCGAGTATACGCACGTATATGCTGAGTATACGCACGTATATGCCGAGTATATACGCACGTATATGCCGAGTATATACGCACGTATATGCCTAGTATATACGCATGTATACACTGAGTATATACGCACGTATACACCGAGTATATACGCACGTATATACAGAGCATATATGTACGTATATATTTAGTATATATGTATGTATATACTGAGTATATATGTTCATATATACTAAGTATATATGTACATATTTACCGAGTATATACGTACATAAATATTATAGTATATATATACGTATATAGTCGATATATATGTACTTATATACTATAGTATATACGTATGTATATACTCAGTATATATGTACTTATATACTGTAGTATATATGTACATATATACACAGTATATACATAAGTATATACTATAGTTTATACTTACATATATACTACAATATTATTTGTTCATATATATAATCGCATAGCCTCAGATTGCACACACATGTACTTTCATGCTAATACACATATCATTAAAGACAACAAAAGGAAATGAGTATATACATACGTATATACTGAGTATATACGTACGTATATATTGCTGCTGCTACTATTGCTACTACTGCTACCGCATATAATAAAAGTGGGGCGGGTGATGATGCTCGACTGATCTTCCCTACCAACCACTCATTTTGAGATTTAGTGAGTTTTTGACAAGGCGGCGATCTGCTTCTGCAAAATAGGACCTGATATCCTCCTGGCACTCGTGGCCTATAAACATCAAGAAATGTTAAATTGTTCCTTCTGATTGAATAGAATTTTGTGAAATCTAATAAAATTACACAAGACTACACATGCATCATCATCATCATCCTAAGACCTAGTACAATTAGAATCAATTATTGCATAACCTACAGCAAGAAAACTCATTTCCTCACACATATGCTTTGTACCATGTGATAATTACATATCTACACAATTACTAAGAGCCTCTGTCTGGCTCTGTCTGCCTATGTCTGCCTCTATCTGCCTCTATCGACCTCTGTCTACCTGTCTGGCCTGGACCTAAAATATCTTTTTGCCACAACTTTGGGGAAGGTATAATATCCATAGCTTTTATGACATGCATCGATAAGCAATGTATGATTATGACTAGACCAGCCTGAGCAATTATATATTCAAACACGTGTGTGTGTGTGTGTGTAAATGGGTGTATGTATGACAATATATACATGTCTACCTATAAATATATGCACCGACTTATGTATATACTCGGTATATATGTACGTATAATTCGAGTATATACATACGTATATACTGAGTATATAAGTACATATATATCGAGTATATATGTTCATATATACTAAGTATATATGTATGTATATACCAAGTATATATGTTCGTATATACTGAGTATATATGTACGTATATATCGAGTATATAATTACATATATACTATAGTATATACATATGTATATACTCACGTACTTATATACTATAGTATATAGATACATATATACTCAGCATATACGTACATATATACTGTAGTATATACATACGTATATATAGGTATATAAGTACTTATATATTATAATATATATGTACGTATATACTATAGTATATATGTACTTATATACTACAGTATTATATGTATGTATACATAATCACATAGCCTCAGATGACACACACACATGTACTTTCATGCAAATACACATACCATCAAAGACAACAAAAGGAAATGAATATATACATACATATATTCCAAGCATATATGAAGGTATATATTACTACTAGTGCTACTACCACTGATAATAAAAGTGGGGTGGGCGATGATGCTCGACTGATGAATTTTCCTGCCAACCACTCATTTTGAGATTGAGCAAGTTTTTAACGAGGCGACGAGTTGCTTCTCCATAAACAGAAACCAATATTTTTCCTAGCACTTATGTCCTTTAAAAAATGGGTAATGGCTATTAAAATTTCAACAGTTAATTCCACTAATGACCAATAAAAAGTAGTCACGGATCTGAACGACGACAATGCAGATTTGCACAAAATAAGAGTGTCAAGAACAAACCTGTATCTGCATGGGACCATAATTGTTTCTTTCATCTCACAAATTCAGAAGCTAAGGTGTTGTTTTTAGCGCCAATAGGACCAACCAAGCCTTTTACATACCTATAATAGTCTAAAACTCTACTCAAAATATTTAGAGACATACAAACATATTTACATAAATATAAAAATACTAATTATAGACATGAACAAACACAAATCTAAGTTGATAGTTATACAACTTCAAAAATTATTTAAAAGATGTCCAGCAATGATGTTTAGAGAGAAAGAGAGTGCAAAAATAAAATGTTTGAGGAATAATGAAGATAATAGATGCTCAGCCTCTTTTGATCCAGTTGAAATTAATAATTATGGGATCCATGCATTAGATGGACTGTGGCAATGTTTGAATGCTTTGATTCAAATTTTTTTCATGCGTCTCACATCAAATGTCATACAAAGATTCATTATTAGGTTAATTGGCAAAAAAAAGAATAAAACTAGAATAAAAAAAATTGAAACCTCCAAAAAAATCTCATCATGTTTTGCTACACAGAAAAAAATCAAAAACAGTTTAGAAATAATTTTGATACGAATTCATCCTCATAATTAGTTGGTGATTTTGTCCTAGCCCCTCCTGGGAGGTTTCACAACTAGATCTCAAACTACTATCTGTCACGTCAATGCTGTTAACAATGATTCCATATAGGACATCTACTCTTGCATTACTTTCTTAATCTCTTTCGTCTCATCATTCATTTAATTAATTTCTTGCATTTCCTCCATTAAATGAGTAATCTACTCATCCTATTCTTATTTTATTTCCTGGATGTCTCCTTCAAATGAGAAAATTATGCATCCTTCTCTTCTTTCATTTCCTACATTTCTTCAATCAAATTAGTAATCTACTCATCCCTCTCATCTTTCATTTCATGTATTTTTTCCTTCAAATGAGATATATTCTCATCATTCTCTTTCATTTCGGTCTCCATAACTTCAAAATATTTATTTGATTCCATTACTTGTTATTCGACCACCTCATCCACCATAGCTATGACAGATGAATTAGAAGCATGACTACTACAACAAAATGACACACTCTTTGAGTCTATGCCTTACACTCGCTGCTTCTTATGACCTTTTATGATCTCCAAATAAATAGGATCATATTCAATTGGTTGAAGATTCATAGAACCCTCAACTTGTTGAGAAGTAGCTGTTACATGTTCCTCCATGAATTACTGAGATAAAACAGAAAAAAATATTATTCTAGATATACATAAAATAAATTAAATATTTTGTATTCCAAACAACTTTCAAAATGTACTGTAGTATTATAAAATTTTATTATTATAATAGATTCTTACAGTAATCATCTGAGACTTGTTGTCAACAAATTGACCATCTGCTTTCTTCACATGTATCTTCCTGAATATCTCATAAAAATTGGGATCTCAACTCGATTCTCCAGCATAGAATATCTATTTATTAAGTCATAAAATAGCAAATGATAAAAAATTGCACACGGTTATCCATATAGTAAAACATGTAGTTATACATGTTGTAGATGTAGTTATATATAGTTTTTCATGTAATTAATTATATTTAAACATATGGCTATGTATATGTATTGATGTGGATAAATACATTTATATATAGTAAAATGTTGATATACATATTGTTAAACACACACACACACACACACACACATATGTGTGTGTGTGTGTGTGTGTATAAAATATATGTTTTTATATTTATATATAGTTTTGTATACAATTTTAATAGTTATACATATAGTAAAATACACTTATATATATTTATGTGTTATTAATCATGAGATTAGCATATTTACATAATTTATCCAGTAAATATTAAATATGATGTTATATACACACTACTCACAACAAACACCAACTCCCACTGTGACTAACACATCTGTGGCAAAATACACACTACCACAAGCCCATTAGAATGACAAAATACATGGAAAAAAGATGAACACGTCCATGTCGAGGACTAGTAAGCTAGGTTTTATAATAGAATATACATAAGCTAGGAAAAAGATGAGATTGGAAAAAAAAACACCAAAATCAAAACCAACACTCTTGCATTAAGATAAGCGATGAAGAGTTAGGGTAGAAAGCATACATCAAATCGATAAGAAACTCATGGCTGAAAATAATTGCTTCCACTGTTAGGTTTCATTTTGATTTATTAGTGTCAACTTGTCAAGAGAGAGAGGCAGATAGTGCTAGTTAGAGACTTAGAAGAGTTGTTGTGCGTAAATGTTTTAATTCCGTAAATGTTTTAATTTTTAATTATCAAAACATTTAATAAATAATAAAAATATATAAAACATAAATACTCATCTTTTTTTACTTAATAAATTATTTTCAGCAAGTTATTGTGCATGTAGCAAGGCACACATGAAAACCAAACTCCTTGCAATTTTTAATTTTCAAATTAATAAAACAATAAATTTATAAAAAATTTCAAAAAATAGAAGTTTAGCCTTTCAATCAGAAAAAAAAAATCATTGCTGCAACATTTTAAAACTTCATATCGCAAGGTACACATTAAAAGATGATTGGTCTTCAAGCCACTCTCCTAATAATTATAAATACCTTTATTTTTAAAAATATATAAATATATATATTTTATGGTTATAAATTTTTAAAAATTCATTTTAATTTTTATGAAGATAATATAAAATAATTTTAAAGGCATAAAATTTCATATTATTTGATATCATATATAATTTTTAAAATTCAAAAAATTACTTAAAGTAAAAAGATTATTAAATAAAGTTATATTTATTATTTTAATAAAGATTGAATGTTAAAAGCTAATAGTAAAAATATTACTCAATTGTTTAATTATTATAAATTTTAGTAGGGGCAAACATCTATGGATTAATTTTTTAATATTAATTTATTTTCTTTTAAATTTAATGAAAAAATTAAAATTTTTATTATATTTCAAGATTTTCAAATTTTGCATTAATTATTTTTTTAAAAGTTTTCTATAATCTTAAAATTTTTTTTATTCTTATAATAATATTAATATTTACTAGTTTATACCTCAATTCAGATATTTTAGTAACTATTTTCTATTTAATCATACAATGAATTATTTTATCTTTATATTAGTAGAAATTTTAATATATGTTCATTTAATTTTAAAATATCTTAAAAAATTATTATAATTATAGAATTAATTATTTAATGTTAGTTTAATAAAAATTTTTAAGTTTCTTAATTAAAAATTTTAGGTAAATTTTTTTATACTTTTTTTAAAATTTTATAATCATAAAAATAGTTATTTTAGTCCTTATTAATATAATTTTTTTGTATATTTATATTTTTTAAATAATTTATTTATAATATTTTTTTTATAATTTTACGAGGAGAATGCGTCTTTCAAGGATCACTCATCTATAGACCATGACATATATTAAATAAACAAAATAAAATAAAATATTAAAACAAATAAAAATTAAAAAAAGATTAAATCATAAAAGATTGGAGATGTAAATTATCTCCAATGCAAATAGGTAGGGAAAAATCCCTAAATAAATGGATATATTTTGTGAAAAATAGAATTTAAGAAATAATCACTTATAATAAAATATAAAATAGTAAAAAAAATCCAGATAATTATTTAGCGACGGATATCGTCTTGATTTAATTAGCTAGAGAAAATCTATCACTAGGTCCATTGCTAAATTCTCAGTTTTTTTGCGTGGAAATTTACAAAAATATTAGTGACGGAATTTATCTTGATATAATTAGCTAGGTAAAATCCGTTACTAAATTCTCAGCTTTCTTTGCGGGAAAATCTACGAAAATATTAGTGACGAAATTTATTTCAATATAATTAGCTAGGAAATTTTCGTTGCAAATCTGTCACTAATTTTACTGGTTTTCCTTGTGTGGAAATCTACGAAAATATTAGCGACGAAATTTATCTCGATATTATTAGCTAGTGAAGATACGTCGCTAAATTCCCAATTTTCTTTGCGTGAAAATCTATGAAAATAGTAGCAATGAAATTTATATCGATATAATTAGCTTGGGAAAATTCATTGCTAAAGCAGTCACTATTTTCCTGGTTTTCTTTGCGTGGAAATTTATAAAAATATTAGCGACAAAAAATTTCAATCAGACCTTTTCATCGCTAATCCTTCACTAATCCATCACTAATCCATTTCTAGTATTTCTTTCAATGTAAAATCAACGATGTCTTGCTATTCCCTAACTAATCACTAGCTATTTAGTTAATGATTGATCCCTAGCTAAAGTTTCCCAGCTAAATTTCCCTCGCTAAATTGACATTTTCTTGTAGTGTGCAGAAGCATGGATAGATTTAATCTTTAGATGCATATCTAGCACTTGGTTCAAGATTATCACAAACATTGAGAAAGGAAAAGTGTTTAAACCTACTCGAGGTTTAAGACAAGGAGACCCCTTGTCTCCTTCACTCTTTAATATATACCTGGAATTATTTATAGCTTATCTGAAAATCAAAATGAGTAAAAGAGACATATTCTCTTATAGGAAACACAAAGAATCTCCATAGATAAGTTGTCTAGCATATGCAGATGACATCATATTATTCACCAATGGTAATAAGAAATCCATAAGGAACTTAATGAATATTTTTCAAATAATGGAAGTAGAAGCATGCTTAATGCTAAATAGAAATAAATGTCAATTTAAAAATATCAAAGAAAGCATATCCTAGCCTAAGTCATAGGATAAAAGTAAATATAGGATTTTCTCACGTAAAAGGGCGATCTTGTATCTTGGTTGCCCAATATATGAGGGAAGAATTAAATTAGAACACTTATACTTCTTATTGTAGAAGCTTAGGCACAAGATAGTGGGCTGAAAGGTAAAATCATTGAACATGAGTGGGAGAGTTACTCTCATCACACAGTACTTAAAAGTTTATTAATACACAATTTATTATTATGCAACCACCTAAATTTTTTATTAAAAAAATAGAAAACGAACTATCTAATTTTTTTTGGGGCAAGAAGAATAACAAGCCAAAAATCCACAGGATTAAATGGAAAGACCTATCCTTTCCAAAAGAGGAAGCGGGCCTAGGTTCACTAGATTAGAAAACATAGTGGAAGCATAGGCCTACAAGAGGTGGTGGGGGATAAAAGAAAACAACAATCTGGGCACTATATATGAGAGCTAAATATTTAGTTAATAATGACACTAACAGTATAAGAAAGCTAAACAAAGAATCTCAGTAATGGAAACAAACACTAAAACAAAAAGAAGTGGTAGAAAAAACATGTTGTCTTAACCAAGTATGGCTGGAAATGGAAATTAAATGAGGAAGGTTTATTCTCTTTAAAATCAGCCATGAATTTAGTTAGGAAAGAAACCCTCCCACAAGAAGTGTTGGAATGGTGCTGGAACAATAATTATTCACTTAAAACTCATTTATTTTTATGGAAACCCTTATCTAACATTATCCCATTTGATTCACTCAAACAAAGAAAATGCATAAACCTAGCTTTTAGATGTAAATGTTGCAAAATGAATATAGAATCCTCGGATCATTTATTTTTACAAGGAAAATTAGCCTCAAAGATATGAAAAAATTCTGAAAAATAAATGAGATTGAAAAATAATAATCAAACCCTTAAAAATAGAATTTAGAAATGGTTGAAGGGGTCTAAAGCCAAATCTATCCAAAAATGGCTCCAACACACCATCCCACCTTTGATAGTATGGTGCATATGGAAAGCTAGATTCAAAAGTCATTATGAGGGTATAGAAATGAAAGTAGAAGATATTAAGAGGGTTATTAAAAAAGAAATAATTATTATCTTAGAAGCTTACCCATTAAAAAACCTTATACATGCTGAAAATAAAGATTATATTGATAGATTGCACTTAAAATACAAAAAAAAAAAAGTTAAACCGTTAAAGTTTATGAGCATACACTAGAATAAACCATCAAAAGGCTACTTGGATCTTAATATAGATGGGAGTTTTAAAAGTGAAATAGGAATAGTTGGAAGTGGAGGAATTCTAAGATATTCTGAAGGTGAGGTGTTATAGGCAAACACTAGAAAATTGATAGCAAATACATCTCTTAAATCTGAAATCCGTGCTCTCCTAATAGGTCTAAGATAATGCAAAATCAAAAATATAAAAAATTTTCAAATTCAAATCGACTCATTAACATTAGTAGGAATAATTAAAGGCCATAGATTTATATTGAATATATAAATGATATAGAGAAAATTAATCAACTAGTACTAGAATTAAACTACAACATAAAGCATATTTTTTGAGAATGCAATCAAATTGCCGATAACTTAGCTAAAGATTGAGAAAAGTTAGGAAACCAAGACTTTGAAGCCCAAAATATGTCAGCTAAATATAGAGGCATCCTTAAACTAGATGACAAAGTGACAAAGAATACCCTATACTTAGGAAAGTTAAAGTGAACAATTAATGCTCGGTATGAAGAAAAATTCAGTTTTACAACTAAACACATAAAATTCATGAGGCTTACTTGTATATGTTCCAGGTAAGAAGCATAAGCATTGTCATTTTGTGTTACTATATATGCTCTATATAGTACTACTACATCATCAAAGAAATCACTCGGCTTAGAAAAAGGTAGACGGTATAGCTATAAGTTTATAAGGAGATAGAGAAAAGGGCATACCAAGGTAGGAAAAGGTAGGTTTACCTATAGAATAGCATCACGAATATGTAGGAGGATGTATTTACTATTTTGTAGGTTGAGAAACAAGGATAATAAGCTCTATAATGCTCAGAAGAGAATGTAAAAAAATTAAGGGAGTAGGCAGATCATCCTAGAAGAAAACTTCAACAAATTATATGAAAGCGATAATAGGACTACATATTTTTGTGTAGTTGGGCAGGTGGTTTAGAAGAAGAAGGTGGCTTCTGACAAGGATAGTAAGTAACACAAAAGCATCCAGCAACAAAGTAGCAGGCGAAAATGGGAATGGGGTAGTGTGTTATGGTAACATGTAGGATGAAGTGATGCTAAAATTGGAGGTTTAACACCCAAACTTTTTCATTTATGTGTCTATTGTGGTTTGCATGGTAGCATTTGCTGATTGTGTAGGTAGATACTAGAAGATAGTTAAAAGACAACAATTTAAAAAGAGAGAGCAGCCATATCGTACCATGTTGAGATCCTTATGATGTTATAAGAATAATGGTTGTAGAAGATCCTTACTCAAAAGAAAGAAAGTATGGAGTCTAAAGCAGTTAACTACTACTGTTACTGCTTGAGGCTGCTAAGTAAAAGTCAAGAGTAGAAAATAGAGAAGTCAGGTGCAAATCAAGGAAGATTGGGCACTAGTGTAACCTTAAACATAAGTAATATTACCATCAAAATGAACAGTTAAAAGAAGACAGCTGAATAAATTGTGTTGTTCAGAAGAAAAATGTACACTATTGCTTAAAAAATCAACTTCTACCTAAAGAATCTAAAGTAACCCACACAAGCGGCATTTAGGGCTCATTTTAGATAAATATTTCTTAAAGTTGTATGTAATCTCTTTTTTTAGACCAATTGGAAGTAAAAGGGTAAAGGGTGGTATTTTAGTTTGTATTAATGGTATTCCTCCCCCAAAAAAGAGAGCAATAATAATAGACAAACATTTAAGAAAAATAATAAGAAAAATAAGGATAAAAGAAGAATAAGTAAATTATGAAGAATAAAAAGAATATGAATAATAAGAAAAATAAAAAGAATTTGGGTAGAGAATATAAATATTGCTAGGTTATTTTGTTTAAGCTTCATGTTAAAGGGAAAAAGGGAGAGGCAGGAATCTCATGAGGTGCAGCAACCAAGGGTAGGTCTAGCAAAAGAAGAGCCTACTAACTGCTTGTCTTACTCTAGACTTGTTATCCTGTATGTTTTAGATTATGTTAAAGGTGAAAATAAATGGGAAATGGGGAGATTTCTATAACATAAATGGTATGGCATGGTTTGATGAGAGATGCAGATCAGTAGACGAAAAGGATAAGCAAGTGGAGCCAAGTTTTCAATTGAAGTAGATATGAGTTAAGAAGAGACTACATAGAGAAGCAGAGAAAAGTAGAAGGGATGCTTACTTTTTATGGGAAGCATTTAAAGATAGGATTAGGAGAAAAGAAGATAGTCAAGGGTAGGAGAGAATGCTACATGTAACAAAGGAGAAGGGTAGAAGGGAGAAGCTTGATTCAAGACAATGTCTAGGAGAAGAAGAGACTGATGGCTTCTTGTCTCAATCCTATTTGTTCTTCTATTTGTTAGGGGATGTGTTAAATGATAATGAGAAAAGAAATGGGGAGGAATCTAGAGTATAAATTATATGGCATTGTTTGTTTAGTTTTACAGAGATGTAGCAAGATATGATGATAGTTGATGTAGAGTCTTCACTTGAAGTAGAGGGGGGCTAAGAAAAGGTTACGTGGAGAAGGAGAGCAGGGCAAAAAAAAAAGGAAGAGGTAACAGGTAGATAGAGGGGAAATGGTCTGCCAGCTACTACCTACTATCTAGAGGGTGAATCAGGCAAAGATGAGGAGAAGAGGAGGCGACTTGCTACTAACTTTAGATTTTTTGGCATTTCAACAGCAGGAAAGTAAATAAAAGAAGGTGTGGCAGAAAAGGCTTTATAGAGAAAAGTAATGAAAACATAGAATGCATCAAAAGGGTATACTTCAATAACATGAGCAGTAGAACATATAGAAAAAAGGTCAGATAAAAATTTAGTTGAATGTTTAATTGTCAAACCGATAGGGGTTTAAGAGAGGAAAAATGTGAGAGTGCAAATGGTAATGGGTAGCAAGTAAGTAGTTTTTAAAAATGGTATTCCTCTACGAAAAGAGAGGGTCCTTATTAATAAAACAACCTTTAAAAAATGAAGAATAAGAAGAATAAGAAGAAAAGGAAGAATAAGGAGAATAAGAAGAATAAGAAGTATAAGAAGAAAGAATAAGAGGAAAGAATAAGAAGAAAAATAAGAAAAAGAAGAATAAGAATAATAAAAAGAATAAGAATAATAAGAATAATAAGTAGAAAAAGAATAATAACAAGAATAATAAGAATAAGAAGAATAAGTAGTATAAGAAGAATAAGCAGTATATGAAGAATAATAAGAATAAGAAGAATAATAAGAATAAAAAGAATAAGAAGAATAATAAGAATAAAAAGAATAAGAAGAATAAGAAAAATAAAAAAAAGAAGAATCAGAATAATAAGAAGTATAAGAATAATAAGAAGAATATAAAGAATAAGAAAATTAATAAGAATAAGAAGAATAATAAGAATAAGAAGAAAAAGAAAAATAAAAATAATAAGAAGAATCATAAGAATAAGAAGTATAAAAAGAATAAGAATAAATAAAAGAATAAGAATAAAAAAATAAGAATAAGAATAATAAGAAGAATTAGATGAATAATAATAATAAGAAGAATAAAAAAAATAAGAAGAATAAAAAGAATAAGAAGGAAAAGTAGAATAAGAAGAATAAGAAGAATAAAAAGAATAAGAAAGAATAACAAGAAAAGAAAGAATAAGTAGTATAACAAGGATAAGAAGAATAAGAATATAAAGAAGAATAAGAAGATAAAGAAGAATAAGAAGAATAAGAAGAATAAGAAGATTAAGGAGAATAAGAATGATAAAAAGATTAACAAGGGTAAAAAGAATAAGAAGAATAAGAATAATAAGAAGAATAAGAAGAATAATAAGAATAAGATGAATAAGATGAATAGGAAGAATAAGAAGAATAAGAAGAATAAGAAGAATCAGAAGAATTAGAACAATAAGAAAAATAAGAAGAATTAAAAGAATAAGAAGAATAAAAAAAAGTAGAATAAGAATAATAAGAATAATAAAAAGTGTAAGAAGAATAAGAAGAATATGAAGAATAAGAAGAATAAGAAGAATAAGAAGAACAAGAAGAACAAGAAGAATAAGTAGAATAATATGAATAAGAAGAATAAGAAGAAAAGGAAGAATAAGAAGAAAAAGAAGAATAAGAAGAATTAGAATAATACAAAGAATAAGAAGAATTAAAAGAATAAGAAAAATAAGAAGAATAAGTAGAATAAGAGGAATAAAAAGAATAAAAAGTATAAGAAGAATAAGAAGAATAAGAAGAATATGAAGAATAAAAAGAATAAAAAGAATAAATGAATAAGAATAATAAGATTAATAAGAAGAATAAGAAGAATAATAAGAATAATAAAAATTAGTTGGATAAGAAGAATAAGAATAATAAGAAGAATAAGAAGAATAAAAATAATAAGAAGAATAAGAAGAATAAAAATAATAAGAAGAATGAGAAGAATAAAAATAATAAAAAGAATAAGAAGAATAATCCGAATAAGAAGAAAAAAAGAATAAGAAGAAAAAAAGAATAAGAAGAATAAGAAGAAAAAAGAATAAAATAATAAGTAGAATACGAAGAATAAAAGAATAAAAAGAATAAAAAAAATTAGAAGAATAAGAAGATTTAGAATAATAAAAAGAATAAGAAGAATTAGAACAATAAGAAAAATAAGATGAATTAGAATAATATGAAGAATATGAAGAAATAAAAGAATAAGAAGAATAAAAAGAATAAGAAGAATAAGAAGAATAAGAAGATGATGAATAATAATAATATATAAAATAAGAATAAGAAGAATCAAAAAATAAAAATAATTTGAAGAATTAGAAGATTAAGAAGAAGAAGAAGAAAAATAATAATAATAAGAATTAGAAGAATAAGAATAAAAAGAAGAATAAAAAGAATAAGAAGAATAAGAAGAATACGAAGAATAAGAAGAATAAGAAGAATAAAAAGAATAAGAAGAAAAAAAACATTAAGATGAATTAATAGAATTAGAAGAATAAGAAAATAAGTAAATTAATAAGAATAAGAAGAATAAGAAAAATAAGAAGAATAAGAAGAATAAAAATAAAAAGAAGAATAAAAAGTATAAAAAGTATAAAAAGATTAAGAAGAATAATAAGTATAAAAAGTATAATATGAATAAGAATAATAAGAAGATTAAGATGCATAAGAAGTATAAGAAGAAAACGAAGAATAAGAAGAATAATAAGAATAAGAAGCATAAGAAGAATAAGAAGAATAAATTGTATAAAGATGAAAATGAATAATAAAAATAATAAAATATTAAGAAAAATAAGTAGAATAAGAAGAAAAAAAAATATGAAGAATAAGAAGAATAAGTAGAATAAAAGAATAATAATAATAATAATAAGTAGAATAAAAGAATAAAAATAATAAAAAGAATAAGAAAGATAAGAAGTATAAGAAGAATAATTAGAATATGGAGAAAAAAAAAAGAAAAAGAAAAAGAAGAATAAGAAGTATTATAACAATAAGAAAAATAAGAAAATAAGAAAATAAGTAAGAATACGAAGAATAAGAAGAATAAGAAGAATAAGAAGAATAAGAAGAATAAGAAGAATAAGAAGAATAAGAAGAATACGAAGAATAAAAAAGAATAAGAAGAAGAAGAAGAATAATAATAATAATAATAAGAAAAAGAAGAACAAGAAGAATAAGAAGAATAAAAAGAATATGAAGAAAAAGAAGAAAAAGAAGAAGAATAAGAACAATAATAAGAATAATAAAAATTAGTAGAATAAGAAGAATAAGAATAATAAGAAGAATAAGAAGAATAAAAATAATAAGAAGAATAAGAAGTATAAACTGAATAAAAAAAATAAGAAGAATAAGAAGAAGAAAAAAAAATAAGAAGAATAAGAAAAAAAAGATTAAGAATAATAAGTAGAAAATGAAGAATACAAAGAATGAAAAGAATTAGAAGAATTAGAAGAATTAGAAGAATTAGAAGAATTAGAAGAATAAGAAGAATAAGAAGATTTAGAATAATAAAAAGAATAAGAAGAATTATAACAATAATGAGAATAAGAAGAATTAAAAAAAATAAGAATAAGAAGAATTAGAATAATAATAAGAATATGAAGAATTAAAAATAAGAAAATAAGAAAATAAGAAGAATAAAAATAATAAGAATATGTATAAGAAGTAAAAGAAGAATAAGAAGAATCAAAGAATAAAAATTATTTGAAGAATAAGAAGATTAAGAAAAATAAGAAGAAGAAGAAGAATAATAATAATAATAATAACTATAATAAGAATAAGAATAATAAGAAGGATAAAAACAATAAAAAGAATAAGAAGAATAAGAAGAATAAGTACAATAAGAAAAATAAAAAGAATAAAAAGAAATAAAAGAAAAATAATAAAAAGTAAAAGAATAAAAAAAAGATTAAGATGAATTAGTAGAATTAGAAGAATATGAAAATAAGTAAATTAATAAGAATAAGAAGAATAATAATAATAATAAGAAAAATAAGAAGAATAAGAAGAATAAGAAGAATAAAAAGTATCAAAAGTATAAATAGACTAAGAAGAATAATAAGTATAAAAAGTATAATATGAATAATAAGAATAAGAAGAATAAGATGCATAAGAAGTATAAGAAGAAAAAAAGAATAAGAAGAAAAATAAGAATAAGAAGAATAAAAAGTATAAAAATGAAAATGAATAATAAAAATAATAAAAGATTAAGAACAATAAGAAGAATAAGAATAAAAAAAATAAGAAGAATATGTAGAATAAAAGAATAACTATAATAAGAAGAATTAGAAAAATAAGAAGTATAAGAAGAATCAGAAGAATAATTAGATAATAAATAATAAAAAAATAAAAAGAATAAGAAGTATTATAAGAATAAGAAAAATAAGAAAATAAGAAAATAATTAAGAATAAAAAGAATAAGAAGAATAAGAAGAATTAGAAGAATAAGAAAAATTAGAAGAATAAGAAGAATAAGGAGAATAAGAAGAATATTAAGAATAACATGAATAAAAAAATAAGTAGTATAAGAAAAATAAGAAGAATAAAAATAATAATAATAATAAGTAGAATAAGAAGAATATGGACTCTACAAGAAAATAGTCATTTAGCTTGGGAATTCTAGCTATGGAATAATTTCTAGCTAAATTATGAGGGATCAGCTAGGGAATAGCAAGGGATTTCTGAATTTTCATTGGAATAAAAATATGCAATGGATTAGCAATGGAATAGCCACGTAAATACTGCAAAATGAAATACGGGGAATTTAGCGATGGATTTAGCAATGGAACTTCCTACCTAATTTCATCCTGAAAATAGTGAGGAATTTAGCTACAGATCTTCCCTAGCTAATTTTATCCAAAATATAGCGACGGATTTAGCGATGGAAATTTCCTAGATAATTTCATCCGGAATATAGTGATGAATTTAGTGACGGAACTACTCTAGCTAATTTCATCCGTAATATAGTGACGGAGTTAGTGATGAAGTTTCTCTAGCAAATTAAATCAGAAATATAGTGACACACTTAGCGACGAAAATTCCCTTGCTAATTAAATCAATAATATAGTGATGGATTTAGTGACGGAATTACCCTATCTAATTTCATCCAGAAGATGGCGACTGATTTTATGACAAAATTTCTCTAGCTTATTTAATTCGAAAAATAGCAAGAGATTTAGCTATGGAATTTCCCTAGCCAATAAAATACAGAATAAATCTATGAATTTAGCGACGCAACTTCCCTTGCCAATTACAACCTGATGTTTACGTCGGATTAAGCGACAGAATTTTCCTAGCCAATCTTTTTAAATTTTTTTTAATTTATTATTTGTTTTAATATTTTATTTAATTTTGTTTATTAAATATATGTTATGGTCTATAGATGAGTGATCCTTAATAGATGCATTATCCTCATAAAATTATAAACAAATGATATTTAAAATAAATAATTTGAAAAATATAAAAATACAAAAAAAATTATATTAATTAGGACTAAAATAACTATTTTTATGATTATAAATTAAAAAAATATATATATACAAAAAATGTTTCTAAAATTTTTAGTTAAGAAACTTAAAATTTTTATTAAAGTAACATTAAATAATTAATTCTATAATTATAATAATTTTTTAGATATTTTAAAAATTAAATGAACATACATTAAAATTTCTACTAATATAAATGTAAAAAAATTCATTGTCTGATTAAATAGAAAATATTTATAAAAATATCTGAATTGACAAATAAACTAGTAAATATTACTATTATTATTAGTATAAAAAAATTTTAATATTATATGAAACTTTTACCAAAATTATTATTAGACAATTTGAAATTTTTGAATTATAATAAAAATTTAATTTTTTCTATTAAATTTAAAAGAAAATAAATTAATATTTAAAAATAAATACATAGATGTTTTCACTTACTAAAATTTATAAGAATTAAATAATTGAGTAATATTTTTACTATTAGCTATTAATATTCAATCTTTATTAAAATAAAAAATATAACTTTTTTTAATTATCTTCTCAATTTAAGTAATTTTTAGAATTTTAAAAATTATAAATGATATCAAATAATATGAAATTTTATGACTTTAAAATTATTTCATATTATCTTCATAACAATTAATATGGATTCTAAAAAATTTATAACCATAAAATATATATATTTATATATTTTTTAACATAAAGAGTATATTATAACACTTAGAAGAGTGGCTAGAAGACCAATCATCTTTTCATCTATGTATTACTATATGAAGTTTGTAAATTTTGTAACCATTTGATTTTTTTAGTTATAAAGCTAAACATCTATTTTTTGAAGTTGTTTATATATTTATTATTTATTTATTTTTATAATAAAAAATTACAAGGTGTTTGTTTTTCATGTGTACCTTGCTACACACACATGAACTTTGTTGAAAATATTTTGATAATAAATAAAGCATGAGTCTTTATTTATTTTAATTATGTATTGTTTATTTAGTGTTTTGATAATTAAAAATTAAAATATCTTGCTAATTTTAGTTCTGCCATCACTTGTTGTTGAGACTCGAGATACAACTCTAACAAGCACCTAAGAGCATCTCCAAGAGGCTTGATGTCCACTTCCGTTTAGTTATTTTAAAGAGAACCTTAAAAATCAACTCTCTTTGCATCTAGCTATCTATTTTTCATATATGTAGTTTCTTTCGCCTAATCTATAAACTCCAACGGGCTTCGATTCTTGCAGCGGCCTCTGGAAGACAACTTCACTCTCTGCAACGTGCATGGTAGTGATGACGATCAGGAAGAGATTTATCGAAACACATGCACCTTTTCCCAGTTAGTCATTCCATTAATTTGATTTTGATCATGTAATGCAATTCAAATAGAACTCATGTGATTGCTCGGAAATAATCATACGCGACACAAAACTATGTGCATGTATCTTTTCATGCTAGCTTCTGTGATTCCATCTTCATCTCTCTCATCAGTTTCAAGAACTCTAGGCGAGTATCAAACGAAAAGTATGCCCTATTGCTTCGTTTCTTGGTGGTTTTTATTTTTTTGATATGAGAGATAAGTTTGAGTGTAGGGAGTTATGAAAGTAATTATGCACCAATATGATATACTAATGACACGTGCTTGTGGCTGATGGTTTTATCCATTATTTCTTGAGTTTGTTAGATTCAACATGTTCATCTTCGCCCTAGTTCATTTCTATTGTTTTTGGTCTAATGTTGATGCCATTTTGTGAATCATGACATATGTTTTTGAGATCGTTATTATGTGACAAATAATTTTTTTTTTCGTGTTATGATCTTGGTGATGATAATATACCGCCCGCTTTTTTATTTTGACAGTCAGGTTATGGCTTCTCCAGATGTGCAGAAGGTGTATTTCATGGAGAAAGTTAAAGATTTCATCCACGATATATTATCATTAATCTCGAGAAAGCAGACTGTGGATGTTACTGCTATTCATCTTCCTTTCATTAATCTCGAAAAAGCAGATATCGTTGTTTATGTTCTCATCAAAAACACTAAACCTTATTCTCATTCACTTAGTGGACATCAACTATCTAATTTATAGCAATGGAAGAAAACTAGTTTTTGGGTTGATCCCTGATGTTGGAACAATCTCTGCTCATGGCGAAGAAACTATAAAAATTCTTCTCACTTTAATTTATGGTGATATCAAAAGCACATATGATGACATCAATCACGAGAGTATCATTCCTTATCATGTATTCATGTTAAGGTTGATCTAATTGTAGATGTTCTTTTTTTGGAAGGCTTACTCTGCCACTCGAAAAAATAGGAGAGATACTCATTCCTTATAAACCAGACATTAATGTTGAGAAAATAAAACTTCCGGACTATCCCCTTTGACGAAATTGTTGTAGTTCTTCACTTGAAAATGGAAAACAAGAATGATTTTGCATTTCATTAATATGGTAATGATATGACATTCATATTGTATTTTAGATTTTATTTTTGAAAGTTAAAGTTAGTTGAATTGATAGCTAAAATAGATAGCATTGTTTGTGTTACCATAAAAAAGTAGGTAGTTAAAATAGATAATACAATATTTTATTATACTTGGAGTAGTTATTTTAGGTAGCATTGTTGGAGATGCTCATAGTCCTCTACAGTCAGCCTCTCTTTCTTGACACAGATACATCAAAACCAAATAAAAGAGTGAGTGAGAATTCTTTCGGCCATGAGTTTCTTTTTTGATTTGAGGTATGCTTTCAACCCCTCTTCATCTATTATCATAATGCAAGAGCATGTCTTGATTATGCTGTTTGTAATTTCAAAATTCTTCTTCTACCACAACTGTTACCGTATATTGTATTTTCCATAGAAATTAAATAATAGATCTTTGTGTATGTATGATATCATGTATAGTGAAGTTATTACCACAATTATATAAATTTTTGTAGATCCTCCTTATGCACACAGTATTAATCTAGATATTCGTGGTATATCATTACAAGTACCAAATTCATTAATCATCATGATATGCTCGGATTACTTATATACAATGTTGTGTATGCATACTTCATGCATGTGTGATATAATGTGTTCTCATTGTGTGGATGTTGATGTTGCACAGTAGGTATGTAGACTTGATATCCATGTTTTTTGCCACTCAAACAATCTTGTGGTTTTCGATGTTAATCACAAAATGGGTGTTGTTGTTTGTGGTGAGCAGTGTGTATATAACAACTTATTTAATATTTACATAATAATTTATGTAAATATGATGATCCCAAGATTAATAACACATAAATATATATAAGTGATTTTACTATATGTATAACTATAAAAATAGTTTACATAACTATATATACATATAACAACATATATTTAATATACATACATACATACATATATATATATATATAACTATATATAACTATATATAAATGTTTTTGACAATATGTATATCAACGTATAACTATATTAAAATGTATTTATCTACATCAATACCTGTACATCACTATATGTTTAAATATATATAATTACATGAAAATCTATATATAACTACATCTACAACATGCATAACTACATTTATAACTATATGTATAACTATGTGTGAAATCACACATGTAACTATAATTATAATTAAAACTTATAACAACATATATATATATATATATCTATATATTTAACTATATATGTATAACTATTTATAAATATTTCTATAACTATATAAAACACTTTATAACTATATTTAACTATATTTGTAACTATGTAAACTATTTTTATAACTATATTTATAACTATATATAACAATTTTTTTAACTATATAATAATTGATACCTATATGTATAATTCTATATAACTATATTTCTAACAAAATATACTCTATATATAATAATCTATAACTATATATAATTGTATTTTACTATATGTATAACTATAAAAATGTTATATATAACTATATCATTAACTACATACATATTTATAACTATATCTATAATTAAATATAATTATATATAATTATATTTATAACTAAATATACTATAGGTATAAGAACATATAAGTATAAATAATTGTCTTTTACTATATGTATAACTATAAAAACATTATACATAACTATATTTAAATATATAATTAACAACATATATTTAATATACAGATTATATATAATTCGATATATAATTATATATAACTCTATTTAATATACGTTGTGCTTTGGTGTGATGATAAATATGTTCGTCCAATTTTTAGGTCTCGGGTTCAAGGCGTATAAGATAACTTTTATTATTCTTGGGGATAAGATTGTTATAATATTGAATTCTCTCTGACTCCATACTAAGCCAGAGCCATGTGCAGTACGTTTGACCTTTATTTAGTTTTGTTTGGTAAGTTTTTTACTTTTTTTTCAGAACATAACTATGGCCAGAAGGAATTAATTTCTTTGGTGCGTGGAAGCTCTTTACCATGCCCAATTGGATGCCTTTCCAGTAATCATTTATCTAGTCAGCAAAAAAGAAAATTGAGAAGTATTGCTCTATGTCCAGCTAATGATCTGATTTTTGTCACCATGTTATTGACTTATTTCCACCATTAGAGTACTTGTTAATTCTATGCTATTGCAAATGAATATGTGCATTTGTAATCTTGCTTTTGTCATCATCAAAAAACTACTGGTTGGATAAGGAGGAAATTCTTGAATAATCTTCCTCATTTGGAATAAAGAAATATTCTTTGAACAATGCTAAAAAAATGTTATTTTATTTTCTATGTAAAAAGAAATATCTTTAAGCTTCATAATTGAATGAAACTAAGTATTACTTTTTATGAAGCCATAATGCACATTAGCATTATTGTTAGTTGAACTAGAAAATTTATGGACATGTTTGACTCCCTCTATCAATGCCTATTCCTCTTTTTTGATTACTGGGGCTAGCATCTACCAATGCTTAGGGATCATAAGATTAGTTGAGGTGTTACTCTAGCTTGAGAAACCCATGGCTTAAACTAGGTAATACTTTTTATGATTCAAATGTATGACTAAATTATGTTTTATGTGGGAAAAATATCTTTATATTATTATTTGAAATGTCAAGTTTGTAAAAATTAACTATACAACATAAAAAAATGGAGAGAAAAGAAATAAAATACATATGTGAAAATATTTGTTAAGAGAGATGAAAATTGGCTTCATGAGAAGTGTCTTAAATATCTTTAATAATTATGAATATATTTCAGAATGATTTATTCATAGCTACATGCTAACTTATTATTATTATATATTATCAATCTTTAAGTTTGTTATTAATACAATTATGAGCTCTTATCATAATTTTTATTTTATTGTTTTTAATCACTCATCACATATGGGTAAATATAAAAATCTCAAGTTTATTAGATGTGTGTTTATACAAAAATAATAATTGATATTATGGTCTATTATTATTGAGGCCCAAAAATAATAATAATAGTCAAATAATCAAAAATATCTTGAATCACTCGAAGAAAATAAAAGCAATTCCTTACATATTTTCCTATATTTGTGAATATAAATAGGACCACAGCATACATCTTCTTGAGAGAACCTAATAAAAGATTTACAATATTGATAACATTTTTAATATCAATCTTAAAGAATAAGAGAACATATATTCTCATATAATTTTTTATATCTAGTAGAGTTAACAATGGAAAAAAAATCATCGAGAAATAATCACATAAACATAAGTTGGAATAAAATAATTTTTTCATTTAAATATATTACATAAAAACTAAAAAATAATAAAAATCATTGAGCTATTAGAAAAATTTATAAAAAAATTAAATATAAAAATATTCAATTCATTAATATATATAATAATAGTATCAACTACAGTATATAACACAACTTTCCTCCGAGTAATATTTATAGAAATAATATATGTAACTCAAAAAAATCATAAAAATGCGAATCTTAAAGACTTTTCCAAATACATTTTATCATCTAAATGTATTATTAAATATTAATTATTAATTAAATAAAACAAGAGAGAGATATAATCTATACTATAAGTATAAATACTTGTAGAGGCAAAAGCATAAAATAACAAGTTGAATAATTAGTAAGTCAAGACATAATTCTTGATACATTGAGGTATAAAAGCTTTTAATTCAAATAAGATCATATATATATATATATTATAATATAAAATTAATTCATTAGGATAAAAAAATATTATTAGTTTCTTACTTATTCAAAATATCATAATTAAGTAACAAAATAAAAAATAAAATTATAATAATATTCCTTTTTATAAAAAAAACACAATCATTACATAAAATAATAGTGGATTTAAATATATATGATTAAAATATTCTACGATAAATTATCTTCTCTAATATCATCATTATTTTTATCTAGTATATTAGTAGTTAGAATGTTTTTACTATCAAATGATTGATTTCATATTAAATAAATATGAAATCATCAAAATTTATATGAATTTTCATCTATAATAATTAGTGTCAAACTCAACTTACTCATATTATTATAAGTTCTGGTTAAATGATATTTAAGATTTAAAAAATCATTAAAAAAAATGGGCCACAAAATTTCCTAAGAAAACCCAAATGTAAGTTAATTTGAAAACAATCTCTTTAGCTTCACATAGATTGCCACGACGAAAAGAATCTTTAAAGAAATTATATCACTCACTAATTTGTGGTATGATGAATTGTAGTTTTTGAATACTATAATGGCCTAGAAAGACACGAGATAACAATTTATTTTCTTACTTTTAAAAAAACATTCGAACAAAATTCATGCCCCATACAACATGAATGATAAATGATGTGATTAAATAATTGATAAGAAATACAATTTGAAAAAAATAAAAGAAGATATAAATGTGATTAAGTAATTTGTAATCATAAGTTATTCATCCAAAAAATATCTTATAAAAAAAGTTTTCAAATTGTTTTAATTGAATATTTTTCATAATATCTAATATTTCAATATGAAAATAATATGGCTACATAAAATACAAGATAAATCACTTTATGTTTTATCAAGAAAAATACAAATTCTCACAATGTGTATTATAAAATATAATAATTTTTAAAAATCTTTATTTCATATTCTTAGTGAATATCAATCATTTTTAAAAAATAAAGTATAAATATATAAAAATTATTTTTTTCTTATGAGATATGAATTATGTAATACGATAATACTTATTTATAAAAATAACAAAATAATAAAAGTCATCTTACATAATAATATTATATAATATTCTAGGTAATCTAGATAAAATATATTTCTAGTAATATTCTCTTGACATCCTATAAAAATGTTAGCATATTTTCTTAAGTGTACCTCATTATTAATAAAAATAATCTATTTTATGCTTGATTTTATAAGTATTAAATTTATCCAAACAAAAAAATTAAACCGATAGTAAATAAAAAAAGATTAATGAAAACCAAGCATCTAATTTATCCTCTGATATGACAAAAATAGGGATAGACAACATGATCAATTCTTAGAATAGGCATCCACAAAGTTATATAAATCCTACAAAGATATCTAAAAAACATGGTTAATTCTGAAATTAAAATTAAGTTATTTAGCAGGATAACATATAACTCAATGTAATAAGATTAACAATAATATTATAACACATTGTAGATCATATAATACTAGCATATGCTAGTATAAACTACAAGAAAATATCAATTTAGATAGGGAAATTTAGTTAGAGAATAATCCATAGCTAAATAGCGAGGGATTAGTTAGGGAATAGCAAGGGATTTTTACCCCAAACGAAATAAATTTTAGTGACGGATTAGTGATGGATTAGTGATGGATTAGCGACGAAAATGTGTGATTGAAAAATTTCCGTCGCTAATATTTCCGTAGATTTTTACGTAAAAAAAACTAGAAATTAGCAACGGAATTTCTCTAGATAATTATTTCGAGAAAAATTAGCGACAGAATTTCCTTAGCTAATTATTTCAAGATAAATTCTGTCGCTAATTTGTTCATATATTTCCATACAAATTAAACCGAGAAATTAGCGACGGAATTACCGATGGAATTTCACTAGATAATTAAACCATGAATTTTGTGATGGATTTAGCAATGGAATTAGCAACAGAATTAGTAATGGAATTAGCAAAGGACTTTCTTTCGCTAATTATATCGAGAAAAATAGTGATGGAATTTCCCTAGCTAATTAAACTGGGTATTTAATGACGGATTTAGTAATGGAATTTCCAAGCTAATTAATGGTACATGTGGGCATATTTTGATGGGGTGATGTTGACATGTCCTGATTTGATTATCTATTGGCTCAAGTGTGTTTTTCTAAGTATGGCATAGTACGAGTAATCCTTTGGCATAGTTATTTCAAAATAATTAATTTAGAAAAATTGACAAATAAAATATAAATTAAAAAAATTAGTTATGAGATAAAATTTCCAGTGTACTAAGATGAACCCTAAGGAAATAATTAGGTCACTACATTACTCACAATGATGAACTTCAGAAAGAGATTGCTCGTCTACTCTTGCACTTAGATCCATCCAGGTGAGGGTGCTCTATTTCCTTTGAAGATAGATTTTTCGTAGTCAATTGGTTTACCACTATCATGTTTTTCGTGATTTGGTACTCATGTCACTAATGAAGATCTTGTGACAAATATTATCTGGGAAATGGCTAAGTGAAGTACATTGTCAGCTAGCTTCTTTGGCTACCACTCATCTATTATCGCTCAAACTGATACTCAACGGTACTTATCATTCGTTATTGAGCGATCTCATGTTTGTTTTTTTGCTTTTAATGTCTTGTCAGGCACTGATGTCTTCAACACGCGCCATATTTTATTGCTCATTCCATGCTGATTAATTAACTAATGGTTATGGTTAATGAGATCTACTTAAAACTTGTTTTCAATAGGCAGTTCAATTTCATATAGTCTATAGTTCGATCATTTCTTAAATCAAATTCGAGTTCTTTTTTTTTATGGATTTCATAGTCATTCAAAACTCTAAATAAGTTGGGTTAACTTATTTTATTTATTGTGTCAAAATTGATGCTTGGTTGCTCATGCCATATTTTCAACATTAATTATGAAAATGCCGCTTCTGTGCAATTAAAAAAGTTAATGAAATTTCTAAGCTAAGAAGGGTAGTTGGCAGATGAGCATGTTACTTGGATGAGATGACGAGCAAAACCAAGTTTTTCCATTAAAATCCTACAAATAAACTATTATTATATTATGTCTGCCTTCATGCATACTTGTATGAATAGGCATGGATTTTTAGGTAGTGATGCTGGTTATGTTATTTTGTCAAACCATTCTTGCTTACCACTACGAACCCCTCAAGGAATTCCGACAAAATACAAAATGATAGTTAAACTTTGCATTACTCAATGGCCTACTACACATCTTCATCCCTTCAAATAGCTAGTGTTATAAGCTTTCTCATTATGACTTTTTGTTACCATGTGATACAAACTTCCAGTAAGCTAGACATGAATATGTGTTCATTAATAAATTTTTTTTCTTTATCTTCAAACTTCTTGAGTTGGTGTCATCTCAAAACATGTTTTTTACAAGGCACTGAAAAAGGACAAGGCTCCAATTGCCTCAATTCCTTCCAAGCCTACTGGAGGAAAGCATAAGAAAAAGGTAGAAAAATATGTTAAAATATCCATAGAGTATTTTGAAATAAAATATTAAAAATGTGCTAAGTATTAACTATGATCCTCATCTAAGATGCACCTAGGGCACAATACTACTTGCATTTCACAATTTTTTTATATTTTAAATAAATAATTACTAAATATAAAATTATTTAATAAATACTTATTACTATTAAATGCATTTTAATTCAAGTTTTAATAAAGTAAGTCTATTATATTATTATTTTAAACATATTAATAAATCTTAATGTACTTATAATGTAACATTAATATATATATATATATATATATATATATATATTAGATGTAAGCATGCTATTCGATCTTCAAGTAGTTCTAGTATGAAACACATGCTCCTCAACTATGATAGATCTTGTAACATTATTTGATTTTATTTGTTAGCCTCTCATTATGATCTTTATTATTTATCAAAGAAATAAGATTGATGGAGTTGCACTACTCTTTATTATTTTAATATATTTTAGGAAGTGTTGAAATTATAATTTTTTGTTTATTATATAGTGTTCATTTAGTTGCATTATAAATATTAAAAATATTCGAACATATAAAATAACAAAATTTTGTTGAAAATTATAATTATATAAATTAAATTAAGTATATTTAAATAGTTAATTTGATTATCATTCTTTGTGGTCCTAATAGCAATGCATTATCAATTTTTTTTTTGGATTTTGTGTGCAAATTTAATTTAATTATAATTTTTTGTTGTTTTGTTGAATTATTATTATAACTCAAACCTCTTTCTATAAGTTGTAATAGTAATCAAATCTTAAATATTTTTTTTATTGTTTAATTTATGTGATTATTAAATATTATTATTATTTTTAAATTAATTTTTAGTATTAATAAAATATGATTAAGTCATATTAATTTAATTATTTGATGTAAAATAAATCTAAAATAATCAAATAATAAAATTTTAGTTGTATATATAATTTTTTTTATTTTGGATTATTATTTTATTTTAGGATTAATAGTATATGAGAAAAAATGTGATCAAATCTCATATAGAATATGTAATGCTAGGGAGCTATTAAAATAATATATGCCTTATATTCATATGTGCAAACTTTAAAAAGTTGTAAGTAATTAATATATTTTTAAAGTTTTATTCAATTATTATCTAAATTATTTTAGATATTATTGTAGAATTATAAAAAAATTAACGTATTGTAGTTATGTAACTGAAATGAAAACATAAGGATGAGTAGATATCTTATTTGAAGGAAGAAATATATGAAAATAAAAAAACACAAGGATAAGCAGTATACTAAATTGATGGAAGAAATGCAAAGAAATTAAAGAAATGAATGATGAGATGAAAGAAATTAAGAATTTAATGCAACATAGATGTCCTAATATAGTCACAGTTAGTGGTAGCGGTGCAACAGATAGCATTCTAAGATCTAGGTGTGAAACATCACAGGAGAGGCTAGCATTCCCTACATATTATGAGGATGATTTCGTATGAGAATTATTTCTAAACTGTTATTGATTTTTTCCATGTATAGCAAATAATTATGTTATTTTTTGCAGGTTTTAATTTTTTTATTCTGGTTTTGTTCTTTGCTTTGCCGATTAACCTAATAATGAATATTTGTAGGAAATTATGTGAGATGCACGAAACAATTCTGATTCAAAGTATTCAAACATTGTCATGGTCCTTCCATTCATAGGTCCCATATTTACCAATATTAGTTTGATCAAAAGGTGGCCTAGCTTCTATTATCTTCATTATTCCTAAAATTTTTTATTTTTTGCACTCTCTTTCTCTTTGAACATCATTGCTGGACATCTTTTAAATTTTTTTGAAGTGTATGACTAACAACTTTAATTTGTGTTTGTTCATGTCTATAATAACTATTTTTATATATCCATAAATATCTTTGTGTGTCCCCCAAATTTGTTGGGTAGAGTTTAGCCTATTATAGTTAAGGTAAAAGCCTTGGGTTGGTCCTCCATAGTGCTAGGAATAACACATTAGCTTCTGAAGCTGTGAGATGAACCAAAAAATTAATTCCACGCAAATGCAGGTATGTTCTTGACACTCTTATATTGTGCAGATATTCATCGTGGCAATTCAGATCTATGACTGCTTGTTATTAGTTATTAGTTTGTAATGTAGTATATTATACTCTATGTGCGGGGTGTACAATGTTCTCTATCTACATGGAGTACCAGAGGAAAAAGAACTAGAATTTCCGACCATGCCTGAGAGACCTATATGCGTGTTTTTAAGTCCTATATTATTTTTTTGTATTGTCTGTATTTGCATGAAAGTATAAGTATGTGTGTCATCTAAGGCTATGTGATTATATATACGTACATATAATACTACAGTATATACATACATATATACTTGGTATAAAGATATGTATACTGAGTATATATCTACGTATATACCGAGTATATATGTTCATATATACTAAGTATATTTGTACATAGATACTCAGTATATATGTTTGTATATACTCGGTATATATGTACTTTTATACTATAGTATATACAACGTATATACTCGGTATATACGTACTTTTATAACTGTAGTATATATGTATGTATATACCGAGTATAAATATAAGTGGGTGCATATATTTATTTGTAGACGTGTATATATTGTCATATGTACACACCCATTCACACCAGACACTTTTGAATATATAATTGCTCAGGCTGGTTTGTCATCATCATGCATTGCTGATGATGTATGTAATTAAAGCCATGGATATTAGACTTTCCTAAAGCTGTGGGATGTAGATATTTCTGGTCCAGGCCAGCGAGGCATATAGAGGTTCGTCTTAAAAATTTTAATAATTATATTGATATGCAATTATCACATGGTACAAAGCG
>JAREIK010001183.1:0-37500 GCA_029783825.1 Sapria himalayana
TTTGAGAGCTAAATACATATAATTTGATGTGTTTTATTATTTCATACATAAAGTAATATTGTAATTTAATATAATTGAAACCTAATATTGTGGTTATAGGTATCTTCGTTAGTTGAAATTGAATGTTAGAAATAAGGCAAAAGTTGAAGGTTCAACTTGCAATGCATATTTAGAAGAGTAAAAGGATACAAAGAATAGAAATTTACAAAGATATTATTTTGAGGATGAAAAATACAAAGAATAGAAATGTTGAGCAGTTAAGATTGGAAATGTATTTTGAGGATCATGTTAATACAAAGCAACCCGAAGATGATGAAGGTCATGACATGGTAAAAGATGATTCTGTGGACAAACTATCTATCTTCAAGCACCCTAGAAGAGTAATTTGGAAGAGTAATGAAAAGATGTATGACATATGAAGAGTACAAAGCAACCTAGAGCTACATTTTACTATATTGTGAAGAGATTGCACCATATATTGAGTATGTATACCCAAAATGGTTATAGCTTTAATCATATTTTAATTTTATCTTTTAAAGGAATTATTAAAATTTTATATACTTTTTTTTTCACT
Organism: Sapria himalayana; assembly: GCA_029783825.1. NCBI lineage: Eukaryota > Viridiplantae > Streptophyta > Magnoliopsida > Malpighiales > Rafflesiaceae > Sapria > Sapria himalayana. The sequence continues at coordinate 575 of JAREIK010001183.1, forward strand.
TTTTAAATTTGTGTAGTATTTATGTTGAGCAGTTAAAATATAGGTACCCAGTAATTTCCAGCAATGATGTCGATTATATGCTAGAAACTAAATTTGCAAATTGGTTCAAAAATTATGTGAGAATTATTAAGTTTTAAATTATTAAATTATTTAATTTATTAATATCTTTTATTTGTTAATATCATTTTTTTAATTTATGTCACAGGAAATTGATCCTTCAAATGAAGATTCAAATATTTTCATTTGGAATCTATGTAATGGCCCGTTTAGATATGTGACAACCTATCTTGGGTATTTTGTCAATGGATATGAATTTCACATAATCGGGAATGGTTTTTCTAAAACAACAATGAATAGTAGTGTATGCATTAAAGGCTCTGGTTATAGTGGAGATGAGATTGATTATTATGATCAACTCAAAGAAGTTATTGAGTTGGAGTATCCTTGGCTCGAAAATAATATGATTGTATTATTAAAGTGTGAGTGGTTTGATCCTACACGAAATGTGGGCACTAAGATTCATTCGGATTATAAGCTAGTTGATGTTAACCATAAATGTAGATATAATTGATATGAGCCATTTATTATGGCAGTTCAAGCCACTCAAGTATATTATTGTACATATCCGAGTTTATATCGTGATAATAGTAATTTGTGGGTGATTTGCAAAATAAAAGCTCGATTAAATTTTGAAGTACCAACATCTCAACAAAGAAGTGCAGACTTACATATTGCACCGACATTCAAAGAAGATGACATAAATAATATTGAGACTGTGCATGTAGATGAAAAACCATAAAATTTATGTGACTCAAATGATGGCCTAATAAAAATTGAAGATGATCAATTTCTATCTGAAGATGAGTTTGAACTTCTATCGGAATCAGACAAAATATCAGAAGATCATTTGGAAGATGATAGTAATGCTGATAATTAAACTGTTATAATTTTATTATTATATTAAACTATCAAAGACTACTATATTTTGTTGAAATCTATTGGTGTGTTTTATTCTAAAATCCATGCTTGTTCATCATATCTGTATTATTTGTTCTGTGTCTTATTTTGTACAGTAGATGGCACCTAAAGGACTTGGCCGTGGTGGAGGTAGACGTGGACGTAGAAATGAACCAAATTCATTTAGTATGTTAAATCATGTTGCAAAATCAGTATCATCTCATACCCACCATATCCATACTTCAACATCACAAACAACATCTCTATTTCTATAACCATCATCATCATCGAGACCTCTATTATCACCTTTATCAGATATAAGCCCACCACCCATTGTGGTTCCTGCACACACTTTTGATCCATCTCTATCTTCTACACCACATTTTACACCGATAGTTCCCCCATTTACAAAACCAATGACATCATCAAATGTCATGTCTTCCTATGCTGTTAATGTAAAGTTAGTAATTGAGATTGTGGATTGTAAGTAAAAGAAATATGTAAATATAACTTGAAAAAAATTTTTTGATGTTACTGTTAGTGGTTTTTTTATATTGTTATGATTTGCTTATTTTCAATGTTATTTATTTGATTGTACAATTTTATTCCATCTCACAAGTGTTCGACTATAATTAAAAAGTCTTTCAATAAAATGGCTGATTCTAAAGCATTCTTCTATAAGAAAGTTTCTGAATCGACAAAAAAGTCTTATTTTAATGACTTTCAGGTAAAAATAACAAAACAAATGCATAGAAAATTAATTATCTATTTACTTAACTATTATGTTGTTTATTATTCAAGCTAAAAATAATTATGTTCTTGTTGTTAATATAAATTCTTTTGTGATTTTTCTATATATAGAATCAGTGCACATGGGCACTCAAATTTGACGGAAAGATAAAGTTAATTATGGGAGAGCAAAGATGCTCAATGGTATTCTGATTTTGTCCATAAATTAAAAAATATAAAAGAAATGAATGATTTTATATCTGAGGATGACTAGAACGAGTGGCTTAAGTATTGGGAGGAACCACATGTGAAGAAAAAATCAGATATTGCTAGCAAAAATTGACTAAGAGAGGTAGCTGGACTAGGTATAGGAATTTGTCGACACACAGGAGGGTCAAATTCGAGCATTGAGCACGTTTGAGATTTGGTACAATTTTAAAATTTTAAAAATTTTTATATTTAGTCGTTGTCCTTATTGTCCAATAAATCAAATCTTTGCATGGTTTTATTAACTTTGTTAAATTTTTTGATCATTTGTTTTTTTATAACTTAATAAAAACATATTCTAGGCTGGAGAATTGGGTGGAGATCCCAATTTTTATGATATTTTCAGGAAGATACATGTAAAGAAAGTAGATAGTCAGTTTGTTGACAACAAGTCTCAAATGATTACTGTAAGAATTTGTTATATTAATAAAATTTCATAATACTATAGTACATTTTTAAAATTGTTTGTAATGCAAAATATTTATTTTATTTTATGTATATCTAGAATAGAATTTTTTTCTATTTTATCTCAGGAACTAATGAAGGAACGTGTGATAGCTGCTCATCAACAAGTTGAAGGTTCAATGGATCTTCAACTAATTGGCTATGATCCTATTTATTTGGAGACCATAGGAGGTCGTAAGAAGCATGGAGTGTACGACATCGACTCGAAGGGAGTGACAATTTTTTGTAGTAGTCGTGCTTCTAATTCATCTGTCTCAACAATGGTGGATGAGACAGTCGAACAATATGCAATGGAAACAAATGAACATATTGTAGTTATGAAGACCAAAATGAAAAAGAAGGATGAATAGATATCACATTTCAAGGAAGAAATATATGAAATTAAAGAACAAAAGGATATGCAGTATACTAATTTGATGGAAGAAATGCAAGAAATTAAAGAAATGAATGATGAGATGAAAGAAATTAAGAATGTAATGCAACAACAGATGTCCTATATGGAGTCACAGTTAGTGGCATTGACGCAACAAATAGCATTCCGAGATCCAGCTACAAAATCTCGTAGGAGAGGCTAGCATTTACTACTAATTATGAGGATGATTTTGTATAAGAATTATTTTTGAACTGTTATTGATTTTTGTCTATGTGCAGCAAATAATTATGATATTTTTTTCTAGGTTTCAATTTTTATTATTCTAGTTTTGTTTTTTGCTTTGCTGATTAATCTAATAATGAATCTTTGTAGGACACATTATGTTAGACTCTCGAAAAAATTCTGATTCAAAGCATTCAGATATTGCCACAGACCTTGCAATGCATGGGTCTCATATTTACCGATTTCAGCTTGATCAAAAGGAGGCTTAGCCTCTATTATCTTCATTATTCCTAAAACATTTTATTTTTGCACTCTCTTTCTTTCTAAATATCATTTCTGGACATCTTTTAGATTTTTGTTGAAGCTGTATGACTATGAACTTTAATTTGTGTTTGTTCATGTCTATAATAACTATTTTTATATATCTATGAATATGTTTGTGTCTCCCCAAATTTTTTGGGGAAAGTTTCAGCCTATTATAGGTATGTAAAAGCCTTGGCTAGTTCTCCATGGTGCTAAGAACAACACCTTAGCTTTTAAAGCTGTGAATGAACCAAAAAATTAATCCTACACAAATGCAAGTTTTTCTTGACACTCTTATTTTGTGTAGATATGTGTCATTGTAGTTTAGATCTGAGACTACTTGTTATCAGTTATTGGTTTGTAAATCTAATATGTTATGCTCCATGTGCAGGTGTAACAATGTTCTCTATCTGCGTGGAGTACCGGAGAAAAAAGAACTAGAAATGCTGACAGTGCCTGAGAGACCTATATGCGCATTTTTAAAATCCTAGATTATTTTCTTCTATTGTCTTTGATTGTATGTGTATTTGCATAAAAGTATAAGTGTGTGTGTCATCCAAGGCTATGTGAGTATATATACGTACATATAATACTATAGTATATATGTACATATATACTTGGTATAAATGTACGTATATACCAAGTATATATCTACGTATATACTGAGTATAAAAGTATATATATACTGAGTATAAAAGTATATATATACTGAGTATATATGTTCGTATATATTGAGTATATTTGTATGTATATACTTAGTAGATATGCACATATATACTATAGTATATATGTACGTATATACTCCGTATATACGTACTTTTATACTATAATATATAGGTACGTATATACCGAGTATATACATAAGTGGGTGCATATATTTATGTATGCATGTATATATTGACATACATACACACCCAATTTACACACAGACACTTTTGAATTTATAATTGCTCGGGTTGGTCTGGTCATCATTGTGCATTGCTTACTGATGCATGTAATAAAAGACATGGATAATAGATTTTTTCTAAAGCTATAGGATAAAGATATTTCGGGTCTAGGTCAACCAGGCAGATAGAGGTTGGTTTTAAAAATCTTAGTAATAGTGTTGATATGCAATTATCACATGGTACAAATCGAACATATGAGTAAATAAGTTTTCTTGCTCTTGGTTCTACAATGATTGGTTCTAATTGTACTAGGGATTAGGATGATGATGATGCTCATGTAGTGTCATATAATTATGGTCTAGAAGGAATATCATGTCCTATTTTGGGAGAAGAAGCGTGCTGCTTCGTCAAAAACTCACTCAATCTCAAAACAAGTTGTTGGCACGAATGTTCATTAGTCGAGCATCATCGCCCATCCCACTTTTATTATTAGCGGCCACAATGGCGGAGGCGGTGGCTATGGTGGTAGTAGAGGCACACATTGTGGTGGTAGAAGAGGCATCAGCTGCGGCGGTAGTGGTGGTAGTGGCAGCAGTATCGACAATGGCAGCTGCAGCGACAGGAGCAGCATCGAAACTGGCAGCAGTAGTAGGAGCAATAAATGTGGTATATACATACGTATCTACTCAGTATATGCATACATATAATACTATAGTATTTTATCTGCATATATACTGAGTATATTTGTACTCAGTATATATGTACACATAATACTGTAGTTTTATTTAAATATATTTTAATAATATATGTACGAGTAAAATACTAGTATATATGTACATATATACTATAGTATTATATATTTATCAAAACATATCTTTTTTTTTATTTTGATTTGATTGTGTGGTTAAAATTTCTTACATATATGGTACCGCATTGTTCTCCATACAAAGCTTGTATAAGTGAAGGAATTTTTCACTAGACATGACGTACCGTGACTATGATAGCTTTGTCAGTAGAAAAATGATGATCGGAGGAGTAGAGAGAGAGAAAGCAATGTCAATGCATGGATATATTATACTTTATATACGTCAATAGATTCATTGAAGAACAAGATGTAATAAAATTTTGTTATTTTTTTATTTTTATTATGTAAAATAGTGTATTATAATAAGTTATTAAATGATTTAATTTTTTGTTAATTATTAATTATTAGTCATAGTTTATATTTTTATTCAATTTTATATAAACATATTAAATTATTTAATTAAAAAATTTTAAAATAAATTAAATTCTAAAAATAGTTTTGAAATTAAAATAGCAAGGGAAAATTCCATACTTAATTTAGCAAATTTCCCAAGCTAATTTAACAAATTACCCTAGCTAATTTAGCAAGGGATATCTTTATTTTAGCAAAGGATTTTTCCGTCTCTAAATTTATTTTGCTAGGAACTATTTCCATCACTAATATTTATAGATGAGCACTTTAGATTGGGAAAGCTTTCATCATTATATCCATTTTGTGATGGAAACTCTCATTTAGCTTGCTAATTTAGCTAGAGAAAATATTTTTTTAGCTAAGGATTTTTCCATCACTAAATTATTAGCTAGGGACACTTTCCTCACTATATTTAAGGGACGAGCACTTTAGATTGGGAATGGTTTCGTTGTTAATCCATCGCTATATCCCATTTAGCGATGGAAAACACCCATTTAGCTAGGGAATTTTCCATAGCTATATGGGATTTTTCTTGTAGCATATCTATCTATATGTCTATTTATCTATCTATTTATTTATCTATCTATCTATCTATCTACCACTCATTTAATCTATTTATCTGTAAATCAATTAATCAATCAATCTATCTATCTATCTAGTTGTCTATCTATATGTCTATCAATCCATGTATCTTACTATTTATCTTTTAGTCTATCTATCTATCTATCTATGTGTCTTTCGATCTAACTTACTATCTTTCTATATATCTATCTTTATATCTATCTATCTATTTATCTATCTTGATATCTACCTATCTATCTAGTTATTGATTTGTATGTCTATTTGTCTATTTATCTATAAAATAATCTATCAATCAATATGTCTATCTAAGTGACTATCAATATGTCTATCTATCAGTATATCAATCTATGTATTATTCTATCTATCAATAATTCTATCAATATGTCTATCAATCTATCCATCTATTTATCTATCATTCTATCTATCTATCAAATGATCTATCATTCATTCAATCAATCATTAATTTGTCTATCTTTCTATCTATCTATTTTTCTGTCTATCTGTGTATCTATCTATCTATATATTTATTTTTCAATCTATCTGTGAATCTATCTATCTATCTATTTGTCAATCTGTATATCTGTATTTCTATCTATTTGTGAATTTGTTTGTTTGTTTGTATTTTTGTGTATCTATCTATTTCTGTATCTATTATTCTATCTATCTAAAAATCCATATATCAATCTGTCTATCAATATGTCTATCAATTTATCTATCAATCTGTCTATAAATCAATCAATCTATCTATCTATATGTATATCTATATATCTATCTATCTATCTATCTTTTTATCAATAAATAAATCTATTTGTCTATCTATTAGTCTATCTATCTAACTATCTATCTATCTTTGTAAGTCTCTATATGTCTGTCTATCTATCTATCTATTTATCTCTCTATTCATATTTCTATCGATATATCTGTCAATCTATCTATTTACTATTTCACTTTTTGTCTATAGACTTGTCTATCTATCTGACTATCTATCTATCTATTTTTCTATCTATCTATTTATCTGTCTATATTTCTATCTAACTTATTATCTAATTATCTATCTTTCTTTATATCTATATGACTATTTATCTATCTATTATTTGTCTATGTATCTATATATTTATCTATCTATCTATCTTTTTATCTATAATCTATCCATCTAACTATATTTGGGTTTATCTATCCATCTAAATGTATATCTATTTTAATATCTATCTATATATCTATATGTTTATCAATCTTTCTATCTATTTGACTTTCTATATATCTTTTTATCTGTCTATCAATATGTCTATCTATCTATCTAACTAACAATAAATTAATCTATCTATCTATGTATTTATCTGTCGAATAATCTATCCATCTATGTATTGATCTCTCTGCTTTTCTATTTGTCTATCTTTCTATCTATCTATCTATCTGTTTATCAATCTGTATATTAATCTGCCTATCAATCTATCTAGCAATCATTATATAAATATTTCTTTTAAAATGTCTTTCAATTTTTTTATCAATCTATCAATCTATCTATATATCTCCCTATCAATGTGTCAACCAATCTCTTTATAAATCTATCTCTTTATATATCTATCTATTTATCTATCAATATTTATATTTATCATTATGTCTATTTATCTATTTGTTTATCAGTGTGTCTCTCTATCTGTTGATTTATCTATCTATTTTTATATCAATTTGTCTGTCTATTTGTTTATTTGTTTGTCTATCTATCTATCTATTAATCTAGCTACTTTTCTATCTATCTATCTATTTATATGTCTATCTATCTGTCTATCAATCTATTTGTCAATCAATCAATCTATCTATCTATCTATCTATCTATCTATCTGTCTAAATATCTATCCAACTATCTATCTACCTATTTATTTGTCTATCAATCTGTCTATCTATCTATCTATGTTTCTATTTATCTATCTATCTATCTATCTATGTCTCTATTCTATTTATCTGTTCTAGTAACTGTCTATCATTTTTATCTATTTTTCTATCTATCTATCTATCTATCGCTCTATCTATCTATTTATCTATCTATATATCATTCTATTGATCTATCTGTTTATCTTTATTTCTGTCTGTCTATCTATCTATCCATCTATCTATCTATCTACCTATCTATTTGTCTATCTATATTTTTATCTACCTATTTATCTCTCTTTATCTATATATCTATTTATCTATCTGTCTGCTTGTATATCAATCTATCTGCCTATATATATATATATATATATATATATATATATATATATATATATATTTCTATCTATTTACCTGCCTTTTTATCTATCTATATGTCTATTTATCTGTCTATCTATCTATCTATTTATCTTTCTGACTATCTTTCTTTCTATCTATATATCTATTTATCTTTTATTGTATATCTATCTATCTATTTGTCTATCTATACATTCATCTATCTATCTATCTATCTGTATTTCAATTTTTCTTATTATTTGTCTAATAATCTATTGATCTATCAATCAATCTATCTTTTTATCTATCTATCTATCTATCTATAAGTTTACCAATCTATCGATTTATCTATCTTTCAATATGTTAATAAATCTATTAACCAATCTTTCTATCTATGAGTCTATCTATCTATAAGTCTATATATATGTATATTAATTTGTCTATCAATTTGTAAAAAAATTTGTATATGAATTTGTTTATCAATCTATCTATCAAAATTTGTTTCAATATGTCTTTCAATCTATATTTCAATCTATCTATTTATATATTTGTATTTTTATCTATCTATTAATCAATCAATCATTCATTCTATTTATTCATCTATCTCACTTTCTGTCTATCAGTCTTTCTATCTATTTTTTATCTATCTGTCAATCTACCTATCTATCTATCTATCTTTCTATTTGTCTATTTATTTATCAATCAATCTATCTAACTATATATCTATATGTCTGTTTATTTATCTATCAATCAATATATTTATCTATTTGTATATCTTTCTATATATCTATCTATCTATATATCTATCTATCTAAATATCTCTCTATCTAATTATCAATCTATCTATATGTTTATCTATCTATCTATCTCTTTATCTATTTGTTTATCTATCTCTGTATCTATCTGTCTATCTATCTATCTTTTAATATATCTATTAATCTACCTATCAATTTGTCTATCAATCTGTATATCAATATTTATCAATCTGAATATCAATATTTATCAATTTGTCTAATTATTTATCAATCTGTATATCAATCTGTCTATCAATCTGTCTATCAATCTGTATATCAATATTTCTATCAATATGTTTATCAATTCATCTATCCATTTATTTTTCTATCTATATATTTTTCTATCTCTCAATCAATCAATCAATCAATCTCTATATAAATATATTTATCTATCTATCTATCTGTTTGCTTTATTTATGTCTATCTATTTGTCTATTTTTTTATCTGTATGTCTATCTTTCTATCTGTCTATCTATCAATTTTTCTATCTATCTATTTGTCTATCTATCTTTCTATCTATTTATTTGTCTATTATTTTGTTTGCCTATCTATCTATCTACATATTTATATGTCTATCTATCTATCTATCTACCTATTTATATGTCTATCTATCTTTATATCTATCTATCTATCTATATGTCTATTTCGTTGTCTATCTATCTGTCTATCTATCTTTCAATCTATCTATCTAACTCTTTGTTTATTTATCTTTCTATCTACCTATATATTATCTAACTATATGTGCATCTTTCTATATGTCTATTTGTCTATCTATTTATCTATCAATCTATCTATCTATCTATCTTTTTGTCTATCTAATTGTCTATCTATCTATCTATCTATCTGTCTATCTCTCTATCTATCTATTAATCAATCTATCTATCTATATATCTACCTACCTATATATCTATATATCTATCTCTCTATCTATCTAGAGGTGTAACTGAGCTAAAGTGAGCTGAATTAACAAAGGCTTAGGTTCAGCTCAAAATATTTTGGAAGGGCTTGGATTCTGCTCGAGTTCCTTTATTTTTTAAAATCCAAGCTCGAGATCTTCAAGATCGTGCTCGACTCAGGCTTATTTGTTTAAACCTCGTTTGATTATAGCTCATGCTCGTTCATATGTGAGCTTGATTTTAAGCTTATTTGTAAGCTCGATAAGGAGTTAATTTGTGAGCTCATTTGAGTTCACCTGTGAGCTTGTTTATGATCTTTAAAAAAATTAATAGTTTATCATCATATACTATATCTAAAAAAATACTAATAACTTAATACAACAAGTTATTAATAATAACTAACATATCCAAACCAACTAGAAGTTACAACACCAATGAAATAAAAAAAACATAAAATCATTTTTAAAATTTAAAAATAATGTTTAAATCTAACATTTAACAACTTCAAAATAATCTTTATATTTCATCTTTCACCACGATCTCTTCCATGTATTGGCCTCTGAAGCTTTCAAATAAAAGCAAACCTTGATAGTTTATATAGGTAAAATAAACTTCTAATAAATATATAATAAAAGCTTAAAAGACTACACCTCAAAAAAAGAAGATAAATAATAAGTAACTTTGAATATTTTCTAATCAACAAATAATAATATACCCATGTAACCAAACCTCAAGTATATGCCAAAAATAAAAGAATATACAAGAAATGAAATAAGCTCCACATTATGCCATAAAAGCAACTTTCAAGTGTGAGGTATTTGATTCTCTTTGAAGTCCTCGTCATACTATAAAAATTGTAACAATTTATAAAAAATAAAATAAAATATTAACATTGTAAAACAAAACCTAAACATGTGCATAAACAACAATAAAAAAGCTCAGAATATTAAAATTTAATAACAGCACAAAATCAAATTTAAACTTAAATTATGATAAAATTGTGAGATTTACTTTTCTTTTTCACTTTATCCCATAAAAGGCACACCAATATTCACCTCATAATAATACTTTAACCATGTTTGCTCCTAAATATGCATGATGTTGTTCAATAACTCTCCCCCTAGCACTAAATGCAGACTCAAAAGCTACAGTTGTGATTTGAATTGATATAATATCATATGTCATCTTTGATAACACTCAAAACTTTAGAGACTTCATCTTCCACCAATCTAAGACATCAAAATTTAAATTTTCACAAAGATGAACACCTTCTTTCTAGATATATATTTAAATCAGATTTAACTGGTTCAATCGATGATTCAAGATGTCATATATAACTAAAAAATTAAGCCCTCACTCCACTTGTTCCCATCATCACAGCACAAGAAGATTCATTTTGATTCTCACTTTCACCCTCTTTTTCACTACCATTTGCTTTATGAGCTCCAACATAATTCCTATAAAGCATGCGCAAATCTCACGAATAGTTATAATATGTTCAATGATATCTGATCTTAAGTAAATCAAAGGAAAATGGCAGTCAATCAATTGTATTTTATTTCTTGGATCTAAAATGGCTGCCATAGAGATCAACAAATTGCACCCACCCCAATACATGTCAAGCCCATCTTTCATCTTCATAATCATTGAATGCATAAACTCATTTTCATCAAGATATTTTTCATCCAACACCCTCTTGATATTATAAAGCTCGGGAAAAAACAAATTTGATGTTTGATATTCAGAACCTACAATAACATGTATGATATTACCCAATTGAAATAAATAATTTTAAAAGCATGTAAATCACAAAATTAATTAATATTAGTCAAATAAAATTATAATACCTAAAATGATTTTTGTAAGTTTATTAAATACTACAATAAATGAGGAAATTTCAACAACTTTCATCCAATCATCCTCACTGGGCAAGAACAAGCAACTTGCTTCTCATTGTGGATATCTAGGAAAAACAACTTCGAACTCCAAGATAGTCAACAACATAAATAATGCTGCATTCCACCTGTGCAATAATCAAAAATAAGTTTCTTCGAAGGCAACTTCAATTGCTTCACAATTTCTCCAAAAATATTCAGATAACTCTCTGACTGTGTCACATTTTAACACTTTCTTGTAAATTCTTAATTATATCTCCAATCCCTAATAACCCATCTTGTACAAGTAGATTTAGATTATCTGCACAACACCTTACATGAAACAACTTGCAACAAAGAGCAAGTTGATTTTTATTGGAAAGGTATTTTTTGACATGCGAATAACAACATCAGTGTAAGTGACACTATCAACTATCACACTCCAAAATTTATCATCAATTTCCCATTCAACCAAACACTTAAGGCATCACAAATGGCAACTCAGGAATGAGGTGGCCGTACATCAAAAAAACTCAAAGTATGCTTTTGCAATTACTAAAGAGAATCTATAAAATGGCAAGTAACAACCATATAATAAACCTTTCGATTAGTTGAATTCCATATATCAGTTGTCACAATTACTTAATTTTCATATTTTAGAAGAGTGGAAACCATTTTCTTTTCCACCTCATAACTTGAAAAGCAATCTTTTCTTATAGTTGCACGACTAACCTTTTGATAATGTAGAGTTATAGTCTTCGTCAACAAATTAAACACTTCATACTCCACAAATGAAAATGGTAGCTCATGGACCATGATCAAATGAGATAATATATCTCTGATCTTAGTTTGGTCATATATAAAATTATGTATTAAATCTACCATTACAGATTCTATTAAAAAGGAATTGAGTGTTAGTTCCTTTTGTCCAAACAACTTTATTTTCCTTCTAATACAATTTTCTTTAATGTGTCTAAGTAAGTGAGATGTAGTTCCAGCCATAAGAAGTGTAAATCACCCCTTGTAATGGATGCATTTAGCTTTTTTGATTTATAAGGAAGGGTGACTATTTTAAATTTAGACCATACTTGGGAGGTTCACTTTCTCTTCTTTGTGCAATCACCCCCACCCTCTTCACTATCATCAATATTTTCAACCCCATCAACACCCATAGTTGTAGATGATATGTTTTCCTTATTCAAATTCACATTTTCTATAACAACATCTATAGAATTATCATTATATGACTTTTTTGTGAATTTTCAGGGGACAACATACTGGAAACATGGTCCGACATCCTGTATAGCATAACAAAATAAATTGGAAAATAAATAAAGTAGATTTCATATAAGTTTAACATGGAAATTGTATATGAAAATTTGGAAAATTTAAAAAACCCCAATTCAGCAACACAGAATTCAATCAAAAATAGTAGAAGAGATTTGATTCACACTTTATTAAAACATTCACTTTGGGGTCTATCATAACAAGTTTATTTTATGTTTTCTCTTTCATTTGGTATTCATTCTACTAGAGAAAGGGGTGAAAAAGTCAAAGGTCAAAAGAGTAGAGAGAATTGTAGCATGCAGAGATGAGTTTTCCCCTCTGTGATGCAAAGATCGGTAGTCTAAGTAAATCAAATCATTAAAATCTAAGCTGGTGTATTGGCCGTGCTTTCTTTGCAGCAAAATATAATCTTGCACTCGATGCTTTGATTTGTAGAAGTTAGTGAGAGATGGAGCAATGCCATTTCCAGCAATATTTTAACTTTCCCATTTTAGAGACCAAGACATAGAGAACAAGACTAAAGCTGTAAGTGGTAAAGAGATTGGCCATAAAGAGATAACAAATTAACAATGGAAAAAAGGAAAAGAAGAAGAGAACATGAGAGAGTGTGGCATGGTGCGCATCGGGCAGTGGCATAGAATGGGAGAGACAAGAGAGTGATATCTAATATGGTATTTAAGGTTTTTTAATGGGGATGGGGAATAAAAGATCAGAAATTTGGAAGTAAGAACATCGAAGTGATTGAACATGTGTCAAACTTATCGTGAGCCTGTTCATGAGCCTGTTCGCGAACATATTGTGAGCTTGTTCGTGAGCATGTTCAGGAGTTGGTAAATGAGCCTATTCACAAACTTTTGCAAGCCAACCTTAAGGAAGCTTGGGTTTAGCTCGTTTAACTTACTAGCCAAAATGGAGTTTGGGCTCAGCTCATTTAACTTAAGAAATGAATTCAAATGAGCATTTACCAAGCCGAGCTCCGCATGAATCATGAATCATTTGGTTCGGTTACACCCCTATATCTATCTATCTATTTATTTTCTATATATATATATATATCATTCTGTCTATCTATCTATCTATATTTCTATCAATCTATCTATATGTCTATCTATTTGTCAATCTATATGTCTATATATTTATCTATCTGTCAATTTATTTGTCTATCTATTTGTCTACCTATCTATTTATCAATCTATCTATATATCTATCTTTCTTTCTATTTATCAATCTGTCTATCTATCTATCTATCAATCTATTTATCTGTCAATCAATCAATCTATCTATCTATATATCTGTTTATCAATCAATCTATCTATCTATCTTTTTGTCCATCTATCTATCTATCTACCTGCCTATCTATCTATCCAATACTCAGTTAATCTATCTATCTATCTATATGTGTATCTATCTTTCTGTCTATCTATCTATCATTCAAATCATCTATCAATATGTCTATCAATCTATCAATTTATCTATCTATATTTCTGTCTATCAATTTGTCTATTTATTTATCTATCTATCTATCTATTTGTCTATATATTTGTCTATATATTTGTCTATCTATATGTCTATCTGTTTATCTATCTAACTATTGGTCTATCAATTTATCTATCAATTTATCTATCAATATGTCTATCAATCTATCTAGAAATCTATCAATCAATTAATATATCTATCTATAAATCTATCTATCAATTTGTATATCAAATAACCTATCTTTCTATCTATCTGTCTATTTGTCTATCTGTTTGTTTATTTTTTAGTCTATCTATATTTCCATGTATCTGTATGTCTGCATACCTGCCTAATTGTCTGCCTGCCTGAATATGTGTCTATCTATCTATCTATCTAATGGTTTGTCTATCTATTTTTATATATGTCTATCTGTATATCTATCTGTATGTCTATATGTTTATTTGTCTATCACTATAAAAAAAAGCTCAAGTGGTTAAAAAAAGTTCTCGAGCTATTTGGGCTTATTTTGTCACTAAAATAGAATAATGATGGATTTATGATGAAAATTATCTCAAGATAAAGTGCTTATCTGAAAATTTTAATGAAAAAAAAAAATTTCGTAGCAAATTTTTGAATGATGAAATTTCCCTAGCTAATTATAATTTTTCCCTTGCTAATTTTGATCATAATTAAAAGTAGTAATTAATATTTTTCAACTGAATATATATAGAAAATTCCCTAGCTAAATTAGCGAAGGAAAAATTTTTAACTATTTTCATTCCAAAACTATTTTGACAATTTTATTTTTTTACAAAAAATTTGATTACATATTTTTAAATTGAAAAGAAACATATACTATAAACCATTATTTTTAATTAACAAAACAAATGTATATAATCATTTAGAACTATATCATCATCCTCATCATTAGATGGTTCATTTGTGCTAGGCTCTCTTACGTGGGTACTCTACTGGAACTCGTTGTGCTATCTATCTCGCCAAGGCCACTAACTATGACTCCATATAGGTCATATGCTATTCCATTGCATTCTTCATTTCTTTCATCACATCATTCACTTCTTTCATTTCCTACATTTTTTCCTTCAAAAGAGTTATCTAAAGGTCCATGAAAACCCTCAACTAGCTTAGAAGCAGTTGTCATATGTTTCTCCAAGAGTTCTTGTGATAAAATAATTAATAAAAAAGTTGTGCTAGATATAAATAATTTAAATATTTTATTTTCTATTACACACTTAACTTTTAACATTCACTATAGTAGTCAAATAGTTATGGAACCACCAAATTAGTGACCACTTTAATAACAAATATATTATTTTTACTAACTTAATTCTACTTAGAAAATCACTCTCTTTGATACATATAAAAAAAGAATGAAATGAACACAACCCACATGTTGCACACACTACACCATGGCTACATCAAACATACACACTGTGCACGTCCAGTACATCAAGCACACATGCACGTTCACTGCACCACACACATAGTGTGCACTTCTAGGCAGTTATGCACCATAGCTGCATGTTTATAGGACCACATCTCATGGCATCTCTACCCATTGGACCATGCACCCATTAATAGCATATGCTTGCAAAATAAATCAAACACTAATAAGAACTTTAAAAAACACCTTTTGCAGCATCTTCTGCAATATCAAGCCACATGATCCAATTGATAATTTCTATATTGGTGAACTGGTCGATCAATGTTACATGCATTAATGACTGCCTCAATTGATATCGATTGAACTATATATAAAATTTGAGTTACTATAAATATGCTCCTTCAATGTTCCATTGGGCATGAACTCATAAACAAGTATACAGCCTTCATCTTGACAATATCCAATGAATTACACTAAGTTTCTGTGATATATTCTTGAAATTAGAGTCATCTAAAAAAGATGTAGATATGGTCTAAACAATAATTAGCAGCTACAATTTTTCGATAAGTAGAAAGAAGACATTTTAGCGTTGTGCATTAACCTAGCAATTATCATAGATTTAAAAAATATATAATGCATCATTATGTTAATAAAGTCATTTTAATTATGAAATTTAAAAATTTGTAATAAAAAAACATTAAATAATTAATTTTATAATTAAAATCTTTTTTAAAGATATTTTAATAAATAAATGAATATATAAAAAAATTTCTTCTAATAAAAAGCTAAAATAATTAATTGTAGGATAAAATAAAATATATTTACAAAAATAGTTCAAGTAATGAATAAACAAGTAAATATTCATTGGATACAAGTAAATAAAAAATTGCAAATTTTTCATAAAATTTTTTAAAAAATAAATTGTAACTTAAAGATAAATACATAGATATTTTAATTAAATAAAAAAAATGTTGATTTAAAAAATAATATCTCTATGTGGTAATTAATAGAACACTTCAAGTGTTTTAAGGGTTTAGAAAGAGTTATTTAAAATATTACTAATGATATTTTTTTGTTCTAAAATTCCCCTAAGTTGATTTGAAATCGAGTTTTATTTTTTGACCCTACTAAAATTTATAAGAATTAAAGAATTGAGTAGGATTTTTACTATTAGCTTTTAATATTCTATTTTTATTAAAAAAATAAATATAACTTTTTTTAATGGCTTTCTCACTTTAAGTAATATTTAGAATTTTATAAATTATAAATTAAATCAAATAATATAAAATTTTATGCCTTTAAAATTATACCATATTATATTCAAAAAAAAAAATAATATGAATTCTTAAAAATTGATTACCATAATATATATATATATATATATGAAATACTTTTTTATAATCTCATATTATTTTTTTATTTATGAAATAATATTAAAAATTTGTCCATAAATAATAAATAAAATGAAATGTTATAATTTTTGTATAGTTATACATTTTTACAATTTATTTATGGTTATATTATAAAGATGTTTTATAAATTAATGATATAATATAAAAATTTGATTACCAATTATTAGTTTTCAAGGTTATTAGTAATAATTTTTCTTCTTCATTTTTATAGAGATTAATAAATTTTTTTATTTCTAAAATTAATTTCATTAATTAATTAATTAATAATATTACAAAAAATAACCATTAAAATTTCATTACCTATTAAACATAAATTTTTTTATCTGTGAAATAATATCATTTATGGTTAAATAAATATGCATTTAATTTTTTTAATTTAAATAAATAAATTATTATAATTTTATTTTTCTTTTTAATTTTTGTCTCTATTTTTTCTATATATTTACATACATTTTTTTTATTTGAGTTTTCTTGAAATATAAAAATGCTAGGGCAAGACATTCAAGCACTTAAATAATTTTTATTATCTTTGCGAATGAATAATCTCAAGTGTATCAAGTCAATACCCATTTCAAAAAAAATGTGGTAATTATGCTTGTTAAATGCTTACATCTTCATGGCAGTTTGGCGGACATTATAAAATTTACAGTAAATTAGTTGTGTCTTCTTTTCGGATTCATGGCTTCATGGTTTTGTTTGCATTTTTATTTCATCAACATGACCAATCAAAGCATCGTATTAGGAACCAGTTAAAATCACAATAATAGACTCGTGCATCCATGTCACAGATAATGGTAGAGTAAATGTTAATAGAAAATAAGCGAATGCGAGTACTGATTCATCTCTCTCCAAACTCCTTAAGAGTTTATTGCATGTTTTATTATTTTCATCCTCATCTTCTATTTATAGGTATTCTTCATTTTCATGCTATACAGCACTTTAAATCATCATGAACGACTTAAGGTATAAATCATTATTATGTTATACAGGTCTTCTACATCCATAAAAGATCTATAAAATGTTTCACGAGATTTCCCACATATGCAATTACATTCGATGTGATTTCACCCTCTCCTTGGAAAATATTTGGTTGTCAGAATGGTAATATCTAGCCTTTTTTCAAACTCCTTAGCATGTTTTAAATGTGGCTGTGAATTTAATTTATGCTAAGTATTAGCACCAAATATTATAGGGTTGTGACTTTTCAAGGAAGCAAAGGATTGTGGCAGTCATGGCAGAGTAAGTTTAAGTTTTAAGAACTGTGGCTTGTAGCTTGTTTGCTTCATCTTTCAAAGTGAGAAATTTTGCTTTCAACATTGAGATGACCATTCTTATATAATGGCTATTGGTGTTTTTGATGGGACTTGCGCATCCATTTTCCAAACTCTCATTTCTTTAGGTTCTTTGAGATATGTGTAAGGTTCTTTTGTATAATTTCTTGTCTTCCTAAAATTTTCTTAACTTCTTGATAGAAAACTAATGTGTATTCTTTCGGTAGAAGGGACTTCTATTTCTACAAAGGTAGCATGGTTGAGGAGCTTGATGGGCACACTAATATTATTCACAAGCGGTTGTACAATGAATTGCTTCCCTGGTTAGATGAAAAATTGTTGCTTGATGAGTTGTGGAGATTAAAAAAAACAAGCTATATCTCTAGCAACATAATTTTGCTTGATAGAATCACCATAAAATTTATAGAGTTATTTACTTAGTATATTTACATTCATAAGTTATAATGATAATAAATAAAAATATTTTTTTATTTATAAGTAATATACTTAGTATATTTACATTCTTTAAATGTGTTAATTATCCATTTGGTTGAATTTAACTTATTTGCTAACTGGTCTTTTAGTTTGCATTTAATTTGTTATATAGCTATAACTCAACCCATAATGTACTATGTGTATATATTTTTGGGTTTTCTTAATCTCAAGTTTGGTTTGTATAATGTGTGATTTGCATTAGTTAATTAACTAGACCCTCCAGTTGTAGGGGTATAAAACCAATAGATCTATTGATGCGACGATATTGGCGAAGGGGGAGAGATGGAATTGATGGAATAGTAATGCATAAATGAAATTTTGATTTTTCATGAAAATTTTTAACATTTATTTTGTGAATTTGATATCACTATTTTGGTTGTCTTGGCAATTATTTATATCATTCAGCGATTCACAAGAAATGTGATCCACAATAGGGCTACATTAGAGTAGGCCTTAAAAGTAACGTAGGCTACCCTTTTTTGTAACTTTAGCTCTAATGTTGTTTGTTTAGAGCAATCTCAACCTAATGTTTTACTTTCACCTTAATTCACAAGAAAATGCTAATGAACTATGATATAACGATGATTGACTCTACATTGGATGTTAGCTTAAACTAATATTTATTAATCTTTTGGTGGTAGGATTAGGAGGATGAGGGGTTGCATATAGGTATTTTGGTATATTATTTTCATTGCTTATATTATCTTTTACAAATGTGTTGTGTAATTATATAAATACTAATATTGGTTTTCATAATAACATTATAGTAAATTTGTTTATGAGAGAATAATATATTAAGATGATTGATCGCTTAAGAAATTTTTATATTACATAGTCTATTCTAACACAGTCTCTTCAAAGTTACTGAGTAAAATTAATCGTGATATTTATCTTTTTTATAAATTTTGTAAAAGCGAGCGTCTTGTGTAGTTGGGTGTGAATGTGATCTCCATATCTATCTTATCTTATCCTAATATATAGAAGCATTTTAAATATGAAGGCTAGATAAGAAAATAAATTGTACCAATATCTTATCTTGACAGTCTTACCTCAAAAGATTGAAAAGATCGTGCATGATAAATCTTGAATTTGAGACTTATTGTTCTTAGAGTTTGGACAAATTTTTGTCATCATATAAAGATGTTATATCTTATTAGATAGAAAAATATGTCTATTTTAACATTTGAATAAGTCATGAAATTGAAGATCAAATGGAAGAACATATTCATCCATTATTTGAATTCCACAAGAATTTGAAAATTAGATTTGAAAATATATATATTATAATTGGTAGCAACTTATAAATTACTATAAATTCTTAGGAAATCTCTCATATATAGTGATCGTCTTATAAATGTGTAAATTAAGTGTAGTAAATCTTTATGTCTAAGTATATTTCATGCTAATTCATAAGATATTTAAATCTGGAATGAGATTATTAATTCTACTTTCTTTTAATATAATGAAATCATATCCCCCTTCAATTCTATCCAATCAAACACAACCTAAAGAGTAAATAGGCATGAGGAAGCATTAGAAGAGCTTATACAAGCTGCCATTTTTCTAATCATTCTTTGCCTATTGTGATAGATTCTATTAATGTATTAGAATGTATTAGAATGTATCTAAATTTAGAGATTTTAGAAACTATATCTTCGTCTGTCACCATCATGTTTCATAACTATCTGTATGCTTGAAATTGTTGTAGGTAGCAAAAATGGCTCATTTCTCTGCACTCACACATTGCTTTTTTGATTAAATACTGCCATTTTCAGCATTGAGAGAGTTGTTTTGGGCAAAGCCAGGGAACTATCATTCTGAATTTTCATCTGGAAATAAGCAAAAAAATGTCTTCTTGCCTAAAATTAAAATTAATGCTATGAAAGTTGAAGATCCTAGAAGTGGTGATGATGGTGAGGTAGAAAAATCAACTCTGGAATTCGCCAACTTAGTCTCTCTTAATGATGCCTCTGATGAGTTCTTTGATGTTCCTAATGCCATTGAGTTCTTGATCTTGACCATTTGGATAATGGAAGGTCTTCTGAAGTGAACCCTAATCTTCATGCTCCTATACTCCAAAAATACTTTTGTTATAACTTTCAAAATGTTCTTGTTAAACACAATCTCATTTTTCAAATTATGATGTCTTCTTTTGCAGAATATCAAACAATCAAAGTTATCTTCCAAAACTATCATCAAGAAGCTGCATGATTTTGTTGGTTAGACCCATTTTATCAGCTATTTACTTTTTTCCACGATCTTCTATACATATTGATATATTTATATATATATTTGAGATGAGTGATTATAATGTGAATTAACAAGTTTAGAAGTTGATGATAAATGCTATATATATATATATTTATACACACACACACACATAAAGAGTGTTTATAACTTTTAGGAGAGTGGATTGAAGACCAATAATTTTTTCATGTATGCTTTGCTATATGAAGTTTGCAAATTTTGTAGTCATTTGATTTTGTTCTTGTTGGAAGGCCAAACATCTATTTTTTGAAGTTGTTTATATATTTATTGTTTAATTAATTTAATAATTAAAAATTGTAAGGTGTTTTTTTTTCATGTGTGTCTTGCTACGCACACATGAACTTGTTGAAAATAATTTGATAATTAAAAAAAAGTTGAGTCTTTATGTTTTTTATATATTTATTGTTTAATTAATGTTTTGATAATGAAAAATTAAACTTTTTGAGAATTTAAAACAACAAAAACACTATCTTGTTGTCTTGAGTAAGACAACCCTGACTAGCGTCAAGTGCCTCCGCTTCTCTCTCCGACATAGATACATCATAAGCTAATAGTCGAGTAAGAAAGATTTCCTTTCAGCCATGAGATTTTTATTGATTTGAGATACGCTTTCTACCCTTACTCTTCATTGTGTATCTTAATGCAAAAGTGTGTGTTTTGATTTTAGTGTTTATTTTTCCAAATTCATCTTTTGCCTAACTATTATATATTCTCTCATAAGACTTGGCTTACTAGTTCTAGTAATACAATTGAGTTATCATATATTGCATTGTCTATATAAATTATATAGTAGATATTTGTATCTATATGACATCATGTAAAGTCAAGTTGTTACCACAATTATAAAAATAGGTGAAGATCCTACTCATGCACAAAGTATTAATCTGATTGTTCGTGGTAAATCATTACAAGTACCAAAATCTTGAATCACTATGGTATGCTTTGTTTGATTATATACACTGATTCGTATACATACTTCATGCATGTGTGATATAATGCATTCACATTGTGTGGATGTTGATGTTGCACACTAGGTATGCAGGCTTGATATCCATGTATTTTGACACTCAGGTAGTCTATGGATTTGGATGTTAATCACAAAATGAGTGTTGGTATTTGTGGAGAGTAGTTTGTATATTTGGATGTGCAAAATGCTTGCTGGCTATTGGCTATTGCTAAGGATTTAATTAGGAAGTGCCCTAATTCAACCTAAAACTAAGTCTAAAGCTCATGGTAAGAGTCACTGATAAAATTGAATCGATGGGCTTCTTTGTGCCAAATAAGAAAACTAAGTACATGCTATTTTTTGTGATTTTTAGCTAGATTTTTTTTTACAGATAACAAAGCGTTCATATTAGGTTTATTTGATTGACGATCAAGTGTGTAATAGCTAAATTTAGCTCTAAGCAAAATATATTTTATTTACCTAAAACTTTAATGTTTCAATATTTATTATAGTTTATTTTGATATGTTTGTTACATTTTGAAATAATTTCTTGATAAGTATATTGGTTCAATCTTTTTTCTGGCTTGTTATTTTGTTGATTGGTTTTATCTCTTTATTTTGCATAACTATATTTCATCATCTTCTCGGTAAAAAATCTAAGCCTATATTTGCATTTGTAGACGAAGCATTGATAAAGGACTGGAAAATGATCGATGATAAGTATTATTTTGTATATGCAACCCCTAAAATAAACGAAAAGGTATCGATAAAATGCTTGAAATTGGGAGATAAACTTGTTGTAGATGCTTTAGCTGCTGGATCTAGTCAACCAGCACATCTAAAAATTAAGTAATATTTTTCTTCATGTATGCTTGGCTTTGTTTTGTGTTAGAATGTGCCTTTTATTAGTTAATACTATTGTAGCTTTGATTTGTGATTTTAGTTTTGATGATTATGTTGTTGAGGAAGTTAAAAATATTTTTTATGAGCGGTACCAAATGCAATACAAAAGTAGATGCCTTATATGGAGTCACAGTAAGTGCTCTTGAAAAGACAGATAGCACATAAAGTTCTAGCAGGATTCCCAATGAGGAGAGGCTAGCACAAATGCATCAGCTAATGATGAGAATGATGATATAGTTTTAAATGAATATATACCTATGTAATGTTTTAGTTTTAACTATGTAACTATTGTATTAGAAAAATTTATTAACTAATACTTTTTGTAAATTATAAATAATGGTTTATAGTAAATGTTTTTATTCAATTTAATATAAAAATTTAAAAATATGTAATCAAATTTTTTTGTAAAAAAAATTGTGAAAATAGCATTGGAATAAAAATAGCTAGGGATTTTTCCCTTTATAATTTAGATAGGGAATTTTTTATACATATTCATCAAAAATTATTAATTACTTTTCTTAATTATGATTAAAATTAGCAAGACAAAAAATATAATTAGCTAGGGAATTTCCAAGTTAAAAAATTTGCTAGGAAAATTTTGTTCTCGTTAATATTTTGTAACGAACACTTTAACTAGGGAATATTTCTGTCGTTAATCCATCATTATTCTATTTTAAAGACGCAATAAGCCCAAATAGCTATGAAAATCTCTTTAGCTATTTAGGCTTTTCTTGTCGTGTAGATATAGAGATAAATAGAATGATAGGCAGATATGCAAATAAACAAATAAATAGATAGTCAGATAGAGAGATAAATAGATAGATAGATAGATAGATAGATAAAGAGATAGAGAGAGAGATAGAAAGATAGATTGATTGATTGATTGACAGATTGACATATAGATAGATAGACATAAAGATATATAGACAAATAGATAGATAGATAGACATATAGACATATAGACAAATAGACCGATAGATAGATAGATAGACAGATAGATAAGTAGGTAGGTAGATAGATCGATAGATAGATAGATAGATAGATAAATAGATAAATAGATAGGTAGAGAGATAGATAGGCAGATAGACATATAGACAGACAGATATATAGATAGACATGTAGATAGGTCAGCAAGTAGACACATAAATAGATAGATTCATAAATAGATAGATAGAGATTTAGATAGATAGACATATATATAGATAGATAGATAGATAGATAGATAGAGAGTTAGTTAGATAGATAGATAGATATATAGATAAATAGCTTGATAGACAAATAGATAGATAAAAAATTAGATAGATAGATATAAAGACAAATAGACATATTGACATATTGATAGATAGATAGATTGGCTGATAGCCAAATAGCTAGATAGATAGATAGTCACATAGTTAGATAGATAGATAGACATATAGATAAATAAATAAAAAGATTTTTAGATAGACTAATAGATAAATAAACACATAGGCATATATATATATATAGACAAATAAAATTATAGAAGAATAAAAAGATAGATAGAAAGGTAGATACATAGATAGACAGATATACAAATAGATAGATAGATTGATAGACAGATATATAGATAGACATATAGATATATAGACAAATAGGCAGGCAGACAGACAGACAGACAGATAGATAGATAGATAGACAGGTAGATAGAAAAATAGATAGATAGATAGAAAGTCAGATAGACAAATAAATAGATAGATAGATAAATAAATAGATAAGGAGGCCACCCTGCCCCGCCAATCCCTATAGCACCATGCTCCCATGTGGCTTTTTTAGAACATTTCTTCTCCTCGCCATGTGATTGGACCAAAGATTATGATTGCTTAGATTCATTATGTTAGTCCATCAACCCTATAGTTTCTGCTACCATATGGTTCTTCTCTTGGTTCGAAGCTAGCACCATCACTTCATTGTATGTGACAACCTAACTGCAAAATAGTTCATTGAATAAACATCCATGGCTATAAATAATTTAATATACACTCCATAAAAATAATATGCACTCCATTAAATTAATACACATTCACAAATATATAAAAATTGTAATAAGTGACATGAACAAACACAAATCTAAGTTGATAGTCATACAACTCTAAAAATATCTAAAGGATGGTCATGAATGATGTTTAGAGAGAGAGAGAGAAAGAGTAAAAGAATAAAATATTTCATAAATAATAAAGATAATAATAGCTTAGCCTCCTTTTTATCTTTCAGAGATTGGTAAAGATTGAACAAATCCATAGGAAGAACCATGACAAAGTCTTAAGGCGTTGAATCAGAATTTTTTCGTGTGTCTCACATCAGATGTCCTGCAAAGATTCATAGTTAGGTTAATCAGAAAAACATAAAACAAAACTAGTATAAATAAAAATTATACCACCAAAAAAGTCTCATCCTGTTAGCTACTCATTGAAAAAAATCAAAAATCAATGAGAAATAATTCTAATACAAATTCATCCTCATTATTAGTTGGTGCATTTTTGCAAGCCTCTTTTACGTGGTTTCACAGCTGGTTCTCAGAATGTTATCTGTCGTGTCAAGGCAGCTAACTCTGACTCCATATTAATGATCTATTGTTGCATTACATTCTTAACTTTCTTTCATCTCATCATTCAATTCTTTAATCTCTTCATTCATTTCTTTCATTTTTTGCATTTCTTCCTTCAATTGAGTAATCTGCTCATCCTTCACTTCTTTAATTTCTTGTATTTCTTCCTTCAAATGAGAAATCTGCTCATCCTTCTCTTTCATTTTGGTCCATACCTTCAAAATATTAATTTGTTTCCATTACTTGTTGTTCGACTACCTAACTAACCACTGCTGTAATAAATGAATTAGAAGCACAGCTACTACAATAAAATGTCACTCCCTTCAAGCTGATACCATACACTCGCTGCTTCTTATGACTTCCTATGGTTTCCAAATAGATAGGATCATAGTCAATTGGTTGAAGATCCATAGATGCATCAACTTGTTGAGAAGAAACTCTCACATGCTTCTCCATGAGTTCCTATGAAAAAAATGGAAAAAATTAATTTTCTAGATATACATAAAATAAATTTAATATTTTCTATTCCAAACTACTTTCAAAATCTACTGTATTATTATAAAATATTATTAATATAATAGATTCATACAGCAATAATCTGAGACTTGTTGTCAATAAATTAACCATCCACTTTCTTCACATGCATCCTCCTAAAAATCTCATAAAAATTGAGATCTCGACCCAATTCTCTAGCCTAGAGTATGTATTTATAAAGTCAAAAAAAATGTTAAAAAATTTAAAGAAAATTAATAAAACCATGCACAAATTTAATTTATTTGGACTATTCGGAAAACTACTAAATATATAAATGTACTAAACTTTAAAATTGATACAAAATCTCGAGCGTGCTCAATGCTCGACTTTGACCCTCTTGTGTGGCAAGACATTCTTGTACCGAGTATGGCTATCTCAATCCTTCGATTTTTGCTGGCAATCTCTTATTTTTTTATTCACATCCGACTCCTCCTAATGCTTCAGATACTCAAGACGGTCATCCTCGGATATAAAATATGGCCTATCTTTTAGATTCTTCAATTTATAGACAAAATCTAAATACCGTTCAGCAACTTTGCTCTCCCACAATAGCTTTATCTTTCCATCAAATTTGGGTGCCCATGTGCACTAATTCTACATATAGAAAAATCACCAAAAATTGATATGAATAACAATGACATTATTATATACTTTTTGAATAATAACCAACATATTAATTAACTAATTAGATAAATAATTTTTAATACTTTTATTTCATTGTTTTTACCTGAAAGTCATTAAAATTAGAATCCCTTGTCGATTCTAAAACTTTCTTCCACGAAAATGCTTTAGAATCGATCATTTTTTTTGAAAGACTTTATAATTATAGCTGAACACTTGTGATATGGAATAAAACTGTACAAATAAATACATAACATTAAAAACAAGCAAATCAATAATATATATAAAAACCCACTAAAAGAAGCATCATAATTTTTTATTCAAGTAATATTTACATATTTCATATACCTTTCATCCACAATCTCAATTACTAACCTAACACTGAATGTAAAGGAAGGCACTGTATTTGATGATGTCGATGGTGTTGTAAATGGGGAACTGTCGGTGTAAATGGTGGTGTAGAAATTGCTGATGGATCAAAAGTGTGTGTAGAGAGGGAAATGAGTGGTGGGCTTATATTTAATAAAGGTGATGGTAGAGGTGTCAATGATGGTGGTGGTGATGGAAATGGAGATGGTGATTGTGATGATGAAGTCTGGATATGGTTGGTATTTAATGCTACTAAATTTTCAATGTGATGTAAAATACAAGATGAATTTGATTCATTTCAGCATCCACGTCCACCTCCGCAATGACCACGTCCTTTATGTGCCATCTACTATACAAAAAATAAAAACATAGAACAAATAATAGAGATATGATGAACAACCATGTATCTAAGAATAATACACACCAAAAGATTTCAACAAAATATAAAAAGTCTTTGATAGTATAATATTATAAAATAATCATAAATGTTAAAATATCAGCAACACTATCATTATCCAATGGATCTTCTGATTTCATCTGATTCTGATGGACGTTCCAGCTCATCTTCAGATAGAAATTGATCATTTTCAATTTCTATTATGCCACTATTTGAGTCTCATAAATTTTCGAGGTCTTCATCTACATGCACAGGTGTATTATTTTTATATCATTTTTTGGAATGTCGGTGCAATAGCTAAGTTTGTACTTCTTTCTTGAGATGTTGGTACTTCAAAAATTGATCGAGCTTTGATTTTGCAAATCATCCACCAGTCACTCTTATCACGAGATAACCTTGGATATGTATAAAAATATACTTGAGTGACTTGAACTACCATATTAAATGGCTCATATAGATTATATCTGTGTTTATGGTTAACATTTATTAGCTTATAATCCGAATGAATCTTTGTACCCACATTTCATGTAGGATCAAACTACTCGCACTTTAATAATAAAATCCTATTATTTTCAAGTCGATGATACTCCAACTCAATAACTTTTGTGAGTTGATCATAATAATCAATCTCATCTGTGATATAACCAAAGCCATTAATGCATACACCATTATTCATTGTTGCTTTAGAAGAACCATGCCCAATTGTGTGAAAGTTATATCCATTGACAAAATAAAAATAATATCGGAATTTCCAATTGAAGGATCATTTACCTGCTGCATTAACTAAACAAATGATGTTAACAACAAAAAATACTTATAAATTAAAATTTTCAAATAATTAAAACTTAATAATTCTTACATATTTTTTGAACCAATTCAGAAAATCTATTATAGCATATAATTGACCTCATTGCTGGAAATTATTGTTGCCTATTTTTTAACTGTTCAACATAAATACTATACAAATATAAATCGATGAAGAAAAATGTATATCAATTTTTAATTATTCCTATTAAGGAAAAAATTACACTAATTAAACCTGCAACCATTTTGGGTATATATACTCAATATATGGTGCAACCTTTTCACAATTAGGTAAAACATAGCTCTGGGTTGCTTTGTACTCTTCATTTGTCATACATCTTTTCTTTGTTCTTCCAAATGCTCTTCTAGGGGGCTTGAAGATAGATAGCTTATCCATAAAATTATATCCTACCGACACATGACCTTCATAATTTTGAGGAACATTTCTAATCTTTGTATTAATATGATCCTCAAAATAATAATAACAAAAAGATGATGATTCTTCTACTAAATATACATTGAAAATTGAACTTTCAACTTTTTCCTTGTTTCTAATATTCAATTTCAATTAACAAAGATACCTACAACCAAAATGGTAGGTTTCAATTATATTAAATTACAATATTACTTTATGTTTGAAATAATAAAACATAATGACTTATATGTATTTACCTATCAAAAGGATACATCCACTTATATTATATAGACCTTGCTATCCTTGCTTCATATGCCAAATGAAATCATAAATACTCCATTTAGTCAAAAAAGCTCGGTGAGTATATCCATTCAAGCTTACAACGAATAACTAGTATGTCATTCTCCAGCCTCACCATGTCATCTATTTTGATTGTGGTGGCAGTTAGCTGTTTGAAGAAAAACTAACTTTTATAAGGACCTTCCAAACACTTAGGGAAAGTAATTCACGGAATTCAATTGGTATTAATATATACATAAATACATGATAGGCATGACTTTTAATTCCAATTAACTTAAGATTCTTCATATCCACACATCTACCCATATTTGACACATATCTATCACGAAATTTGAAATTTTTAACCCATTCACACAATATCTATCTTGCCTTCTTATCAAGTGTGTAACAAACTTTAAAGAATTTTCCTGTTGTCTCGTTAAGTTTCAATTCAAGACACCGATAGCTATCATTCAGTTATTGTTTTGATTTTAAAGTGTATTTTGTTTTTCATCTATTTTAAGGTTAGTGTTGAAAACATTATCAAACACATTTTTTTCAATATGCATTACATCCAAGTTATGATGAATTACATTCAATTATTGTCTTGATTTTAAAGTGTATTTTGTTTTTCATCTATTTTAAGGTTAGTGTTGAAAACATTTTCAAACACATTTTTTCAATATTCATTACATCCAAGTTATGATGAATTAAATTGGACTTCCAATAGGGCACGTCCCAAAAAGTACTACATTTCCTCCATCCAAATATATTGCATATTGGTCTATTAGTTTTAATAGTATCCTTTTCAGTAACATTCTTTAGAGCATAACTCTAAATCTCTATCAAAATTTTATCTTCTGAACGAACAGCTAGTGCAAATATCATCACTATTTTATTTTTTTGAAATGCATTTTTATTTCTACGGAATGAATGATTCGTAGGTAGAAACTTATGATGATTACCAAACCATAACTGTTTACCTCTTAATTTGAGGGTTATTGCATCTGAATTTTTCATGCAATATGAACATTCAAATCATCCTGCTGTACTCCAATTAGACAATATTGAATATGAAAAAAATTAACTTACCATCCACATAAGGACCACCTGCATAATAAAATTTTGCTTCTTTGAGATATCATATGTATTCACACCAACATCCCACAAATTATTTAACACTACTATACGGGTCTGTAAGTCTTTCAGATTTTTTGGCCCTAGAACCAATATTGACAAAAACATATATTGCTCCTTCATACACAACCATAAAGGAAAATTATATGGTCTCACTATCACTAGCCATGTTGAATAGTATTGTCCAGATTGGACAAATGGTTGAAATCCATCAATGCTAAGACCCAATCTCACATTTTGACTTTTAGCTACAAAATCTTAATGTATATCATTAAAATGCTTCCAAAAAATTAAATCTAATGGATGACGAATCAACCCTTCTTCAACCTAATGCTCAAAATTCCACCTCATATCATTTGCGGTAGCATTTGATGCATATAGTCTCTGTAATCGAGAAATTGCATGAAAGTAATACATCTTCTTTAATGCAACTTTCACCTTTTGTCCCATATCTTCAATATAAGGTGCCTTCTTAAACTGAAAATGATCACAAAACTTACTGCTAATTAAATCACTATCACCACCTCAATATAACATATATCTATTGAAACAATAATTTTTTCCACTAGTAGACTCATACCTCATAGTAACTTCTTAGTTTTGTAAAAGTTGTTCGTGACAAAATTATTATTCAGAATAATCTCTTTCATCAGTTCTATTACCTGATCAAATAATTTCTCAAACATATAATTTTCTAACTTCATGCTCATTAGTCAAGCCACATGTGACAATTGCGAAAGTGTTTTACAATGAGGCCACAATTGATTATCTACAACTTTAAGCATTTCATAAATTTTTGAGCTTCAGGATTTGGTGGTTCATCAATGTAATCCATATTGAAGCAAGCACAAGTAGCTTCCATGAGCATTCTATCGTATGTGTTTGATGTTTCTTCACAACATGCAAATTATTTAATATCCTTATTTTGGGCAATGTTAAGTGTCATTGTAATTTTCCCATGATAAATCCAAACAAAATAATTTGGTACTAAGCCAGATTATTTTGTTTCCACCATAAAAAGAAATATTCTGACTCTTGCAGTTATTACATGGACACTTAATTTTTTCTCCATCAATTCATTTCGATTGACTACCCACAAAGTTGATGAAAGTTTCAAGCTCACTCAAAAATTCTTGATTCAAAATTCAATTCATAAACCTTTTGTTCATCCACTAATGATCTAAACTCATTTTACCCTGTTTTATTTACAAAGAATAATGCTCAATCATTATTTTGAATGAAACATATAATTACTTCAAAATATACTAATTAAATAAAATTACTTATAGATGATTATTTAAAGATTAAATATTGTGAATATCGAGGCTATGCATTTGTAGAATCTGCATTAATAGATAATGCATTTTTTAGAATGGAAAAGATTAATAGATATCATGCTATTACTAGATGAAGTGAGAAAAATATGCGAATAGACAAAAAGGAAAGCAAAAAATAAATATTTTGAAAATTTGAAGGATTAAGCTTCTCACACCTAAATGATGATCAAATAGCATAATTTTTACTGTGATTCTACTCAATCTTTGAATATAAAAAAAGAATAAATTAATGGAATTTATATCCAATTTCAAGAACTCTTGACAAATGAATTAATGAAGAATTAAGAAATGAACAAAAACATATTTGTAATTGAAAACATATCATACAAAGTGTTCAACTAGAAAACATAGATATGAAGCAAGCTACAATTACAGATTCCTAGCCTTACAAATTTAAACTAATAAGACAAAAAATTACATATCATTATTATTATTATTATTTGTGGAAAACTGCAATCAAAGGATAGTTTGGAAATTAAAACTTACATACACCTCAATTAATACCTAATTAATATGAAAGATGGGAAATTATTAATTTAGCAAAAATTATTAATATAACTATCACTTATATACTTGTGATTGATGATTTTAGTACTTGTAATGATTTACTATGAACTTCAAGATTAAAATTGTGTGCATGAGGAGGATCTTTGGTCATATATTTACTTGTGGTAATAACTTCACTTTACACGATAACATTCACATACAAATATCGACTATATAATTTCAATGGAAAATGCAATATATGATAATAGTTAAGGTAGAAGAAGAATTTCAAAATAACAAACAGCAAAATCAAAACAACCCCTTAGCAGTTATAATGATCTTGTCGACACTCAAAATAAAAATGTTAAATATTATTTAATTTTAATTGAGGACTATAAAAAAATGATAAAATAATATTATTGTTGTATTTCAATGCTTTACAATAATTATTTAATAAGCACGTGATAATATTTTAACAATTCTCATTTATTAGTAATAATGTTTGATAATACTCAATATTCAATTAGAATAACAAAAACAAAGTATTTTGATGCATTCTGATGATATACAAATGTATTCCATATATATATTGATGAATTATATTTAATTTAATTTATTACAATTTTTTTTAAATGTAACAAATTTTTAATATAAATAAATTGTTTAAATTAAAATTCAATTAAGTTCAATGATACTTGATGTGTTTGTTAATATTCATTTCTTAGTTTTTTTAATAAATTTTATTGAGCTTGGATATTAATCAATTTTTTTTAACATTATTCAACATGTGTTCAATAAAATATATATATCTACCCACAAAAAACAATATATATCTTATTTTTAAATATAATAACTATATATATATATATATATATATATTATAAACATCAATTAAATGAATATGCGTATATATTTACACATCAAAAACCAAAGGCTTAATAAACTAATTCTTGAGATAGATGTGAGCCTCCTTGGAGGTTGTAAGTTCAATGACAAGCTACAAAAAAATTGTCAGGAAAAAAAATTAGGCCTCATATAGTTATATTATAATTATTTAGAGTTTTATATAGTTATACAAAAATATATAAATAGTTATACACATAGTTAAACATAATGATGTATGTTGTTATACATTAATTATAAATATACTTATATGTGGTTATACATATAGTTATACTTATATTTATAAATATAGGTATATATATTTAAATATTGTTTTGTATAATGTTTTTTTAGTTATACATTTAGTCAAAGATAATTATTTATAGTCATATGTTTTTATACCTATATAATATATTATTAAAAAAAAAGTTATATATACTTAAACATATAGTTATATATAGATATATTCTTACAAGAAGTTATAAGTAGTTATACATAAATATATACATTGTTATAAACAAATATTAAGATTTTATTATATGAATACATATATGTATATATAGATACAAATATAGTTATATTTAATTATATAGAGTGTTACATAGTTATACAAATATTTATATATAGTTATACACATATAGTTATAAATATGTATGTAGATAAAGATATAATTATATATAATTTTTTTATAGTTATACATATAGTAAAATACAATTATATATAGCTATATATTATTATACATATTGTAACTTTTGTTAGAATTATTTGTATATAGAATTATATATTTATTTATAAATTATTATATAGTTAAAAAAATCATTATGTATAGTTATAAATATGGTTATAAAAATAGTTTACATAATTATAAATATAGTTATAAATACTTTTTTATATAGGCATATGATTATATAATTATAAAAGTGTTTAGATATAATATTTGTGTTTACAATATTTTTTTAGATGTTACTTATATAAAATTATATATATAACACTTTAATAAATTTTATATAGTATATATATCACATTTATATAAACATTATAAATATTATATATTTAAATAAAAATTAAAATGTCATTTAAATGTTTACAAAAATGTATAAACATTTTATATGTTATATAATATATAAAAAAAATTATATAAATCGATAGGTTTATGTAAATGTTGTACAAATATTTATAAACATTAATACATATGTATGCATATTTATATATAACATTATATGTTTATATTAACATATCAATGTTTATATATAACGTAATACATTTATATATATTAAAGTATAGACATTTATATATAATGTCATATGATTAAGTAAATGCATAAAAGATTTATATATAATGTTATTTGTTTATAATAATTTTAGAGACAACAAAAATAGAACCCATAAGCATTAAGTATATTTTTATGAAAGTTGTAGAAGTAGAAAACATCAAGCATTGTTTATTTTCATAAGTTACAGAAGGAGAAAACAATATGCAAACATTTAGTATTTGAAATCAATAAAAACCTAAAATTTAAACAATAAAAGAACAAAGTTTCCACTGACCATTTATTGTTTCATTAATGGTGTAGTGTCAAAATCTAATAAATAATATGAAAATAGAAGAAAAAAGAAGGAAAATTGGGGAAAAATAAAAAAAAATTATACTCGAATATTCTGTAAAAACAAAAATCAGCCAGTGGTAATCAAATTGAGAGATACAGAGATATGTATATAGTATTCCAAATGAGAAGAAAAATGATAATATTACCTAGTAACAAGAGGTAGATTTTGTAGGTTGCTCCCATAGTCCCATTTCGCTTCTCATATCTTCGTCATTGAAATATAGAAAAAATGTTAAGTGCTTAATTCCTTAGCATTTTGTTTTTCAAAGAAACCATATATAAATACTAAACTGGATGTAAATATATGATACAAAAATATAAGAGTAAACAAAAATTATAAAAAATAAATAATTTAAATAAAATAAATGAAATAGATTTTTATTTAACCATAAATGATATTATTTCATAAATAAATAAAATAATATTATATATTAATAAAGTATTCATATATACATACATACATATTAACATACATGCATATATATATATATATATATATATATATATATATATATATCTCTCTCTCTCTCTCTCTCTCTGCATAAAATTTACTTATATGATTTTATTAAGGCATGAAATAATTATAAAGGCATAAAATTTGAATCTTTTATCATTATAAATTTTAATCTTTGAAGTGCTCATTTAATAACCACAGTGAAATATTTATTTTTTAAATCATCAAAATTTTTTTGATTTAATTAAAACACCTATGTATTAATATAAAAATATCAAATTATTTTCTTTTAAATTTTATAAAAAAATTGAAAATTTTTTTATAATTCAAAATTTCAAATCTATTAGTCATTATAGTTTTAAAAAATTCATATCATAATAAAAATATTATTTTTTTACTTTTATTTTAATAAATATTTACTTGTTTATTCATTTATTCATATATTTTTATAAATTTTTTAATTTGATAAAAGATTTGTTTAATTTAGTTTTTATTCGTAGTAATTTTTATTTATGGTTATTTATTAATTAAAATATTTTAAAAAAATATTATAAATTAATAAATTATATAATATTTTTTAATATAAATATTTAAATATCATAAATAAATATTTCAGAAAAAATTAAGTATATTTTTTAAATAAATTTAGAATAAAAAAATAGTTATTTTAGTCATATTTAATGTAAATTTGTATTTGTATTTGTATATTTATTAAATTTTATATTTATAATATCATATTTTTATTATTATATGAGGAGATTATGTCTTTTAAGGATCGCTCATTATAGACCATGACATACCTTTAATATAGAAAATTATATAAAATATTAAAATAAATAATGCTTAAAAAAATATCGTTAAACATTAGTGATGGAAATAATCACTAGCCCAAATAGCTAGTGAAAATCTCTAGCTTAATGCATAAATTTTGAGAAAATAAACATTTAAGGAATTATCACTTTCAATTATATATAAAATCTAAAATAAATAAATTTATTTAATTATTTAGCTACATATTTTGTCTAATTATAATTAACAAAGGAACTTCTATCGCTAAAAACATCGCTAAAGTTCCAGCTTTTCTTTGATAGAATATCTACAAATATTTTAGCGACTAAAAATTTTCATTCAAAGATTTATGATGCTAATTCATCACTAATCCATCACAAAATTTTAATTTATTGTAAAATCAAATATCCCTTGTTATTTCCTAGTAATCCCTTGCTAATTAGCTAGAAAATTTATCCCTAGCTAAATTTTACTAGCTAAATAGACATTTTTTGTAGTGTATGTATTTATCTAGCTTTCTGTCTATATATCTATCTATCTGTTTTTCTATCTATCTATCTATTTGTCTATCTATCTATCTATCTATCTATATAATGATCTATCAACCTAATAAAATATCTATATATCTCTTTATTTATCTGTCTGTCTATCTGTCTGTCTATCTATTTATCTATCTATATAATGATCTATCAACCTATCTAAATATCTATATATCTCTTTATTTATCTATTTATCTATCTATTTATCTAACTATCTAATTATCAAACAAACAAACAATCAATCAATCTATCTATCTATTTATGTATCTATCTTTTTATTTATTTTATTTTTTTTCTTTCTATCTTTCTTTATTTAATTCTTCCTATCTATGTATCATTGTATCTGTCTTTCTATCTAATTATCTATGTTTCTTTCTTTTTTTTTCTTTTTATTGATCAATCTATCTATCTATTTGTGCATTTTTCTATCTGTCTATTTGTCTATCTATCTATCTTTCTATTTATCTATTTGTATGTCTATATGTCTATATATCTATCT
>JAREIK010001183.1:42500-63190 GCA_029783825.1 Sapria himalayana
ATAACTATTTTTATGATAATAAAATTTTAAAAAAAATATACAATATATTTTTTGAATTAATTTATAAAGATGTTTAAATATTTGTATTAATAAATAAATTAAATAA
This sequence comes from Sapria himalayana, assembly GCA_029783825.1. Classification (NCBI taxonomy): domain Eukaryota; kingdom Viridiplantae; phylum Streptophyta; class Magnoliopsida; order Malpighiales; family Rafflesiaceae; genus Sapria; species Sapria himalayana. The sequence goes on from JAREIK010001183.1 coordinate 42,607, forward strand.
TTAATTTTATAATTATAACCATTTTATAAAATATTTGAAATAATAAATGAACTTACATAAACATTTGTGTTAATAAAAACGTAAAATCATTATTTATATGCTTCTAAAACAAATCTTTACAAAAAATCTAAATTAACAAATAAATAAGTAAATATCTATATTAATAAAACTTTAAAAAAAAATTTAATAATTATATAAATTTTTTTAAAAAAATATTACTAAAAGTTTTGTAATATTTGAATTATAAAAAAATTATATTTTTCATAAAATTTAAAATAAAATAAATTGATATTTAAGGATAAATAAATTGATGTTTTAATTACATCCAAAAACTTTAACGAGTTATACTAAAATTATCACCTAGTGTTTATTAGAATAATACTGGAGGTGTTATTTTACTATTTAAAAAATTTTTAAAAAATATTATTAATGATATTTTTTGTTCTCAATGCAATTAAAATTATTTTTAGCACTATTAACACATTTGAAAATCACTACCAAACTGACCCTATGTTGATTTTAATTGAAGTTTTACTTTTGGCTCAACTAAAATTTATAAGAATTAAAACATTGTACATTATTATAATAAATTAAAAAGAAAATAAAAAATAATATTAAATTTAAAATAAAATATGTAATCTTAAAATAACAAATAAATAAATAAATAAATATTAATATTTTAAAATATAAACAAGTTAAACATGAACGATAACCTAATTGGTGGCCAACCAAAATAGCATCAAGGTGGTAATATTTTTTATATTTTTTAAAACATGAAGTATCATGAATCATACCCTAATTAGCATTCTTTCAATTTGAAGACCTTAAGTTGTGTTAGCATTTGTTGCATTATTTGGTTCATGCTTTCGGTTTTTGACGAAGAATGGAATATATGATTTTTCAAATTGGTTTGATGATCTAGCTTGATAATTTTGATCAATCTCACACGAGATAATTTTTTTTTCATGTTTTTTTTTGAAAAGTTTAAGCTCACTATTCTTACCATTAATAAATATTAGGTATCCACATTAACAGGTGATATGAGGAACTGTGTACCTATGATTGACTTTAACAGCCAAGAAAAAATGTAAGTGAGTCCTTGGAATCTACTGCTCAATAAATTTCTTATGTTATAATTACATGTTGATTACTTAATACCATGATACTGAATTTGTTCAATTTTCCTATATCTGTCGAGACTGTTAGTTTATTCATTGGACCTAATTTGTTCTGCATTTGCCCCATGGGCAACTATTCTTTTGACCATGGTTAGTATGATTAAGTGTCAATTTTTTGTCTTCCTTACATTTTTAAACTGAAGTTTGATTTAATGATATTACTTTTGTAATACAAAAAGTTAAGGGTGTTGGTGTTGAGCTAACAATAGCAACTTTTTTGGCATTGGTAAATCATACAAGCATTGTTAATTCTGCAGCATGTTTGAATGTAAATATTCTGAAAAAAAATGCATAAATTAGGTTATAGATATTAATAATTGGAAATAGGTTGGTGAACCTTTATGTACAACACCATAAACCATGAAAAACAATTTAACGATAATCTCAACTTCCATTCAAGTTGGCATACATACAACATAAATACCAAGCATACTTGAGAAAGAAATGATATTATGATTATATAAAATTTTTATGAATGCTAGCTGATCACAAATAATGCATAGGATGAAACATTAGTATTCTCTTAAATTTTATTGTTTAAATTATTGTTTAACATAATATATTTTATTTATTCATGAACAATTTAATTCAAATCAAAACATATATTTTATAGTTTATGATTCAAAAGAGTTTTAAAGTGATCGAAGTTATGACTTTTTATTATTCTTTTGTTAGAGATGATATTTTGGGTTATGCCAAAATATTTATTAGTTTAATTGGAAATTAAGTTCGGCAAAACTAATATCTCAGAGAGTTTGGTTGCTCACATTGATTTAGTAGGCTAAAAATACTCAACCTAGATAATTTTTGCCTAGTTTGCAAGTGAATAATGACTCAGGTTGTGCTACTTGAATTGTCAAGTTGACATTGTTTTTTGTTAAAATATAATAAAATTGTATTTTATCAAGAGATAATATTTAAATATTTTATTTTAAAAATTATAAAAATTATTAATCTTTTGCTTAAAACTTATATCCAACTCAAATTAGAATACTCATTTAATCAAGAATATTCATAATTAGTGAAAGAATTGTTGAGTTTTGCTATTCTTTCACACAATCAAATAAATATATGTGCAATTAAAAGAATAGTGATATGCATAATGATGATATACTAAAGCTTGTTTCTCGTGCTATACAATTCATTTAATTTTCTATTTGAAAACATTACAAAAAATATAGTAGATTCTAAATTATTTTATAGTTTCAAAATATAATAAATTACAATTAATAGTCCAAATTAAAATAAAATAAAATTTACACCCAATTAATAGTCCAAATTATAAAAAATTTCAAGTCCATGCTTAACAAATAAATTATAATTAAAACACATGAGTGTTCTGTTTGTGTTTATTGTATAATCTTGATAAAATTAAATTCATTAAATTTAATGTTGTTAATGTTTTTTTTATCACAACCTCCTTAATTTTGATAAAAATTAAGAAAAAATTAATTTTTTCATGGAAAAAAACCATCCTCAATTAAAATATAAAATATGAGCTACTCATGGTGATGCCGATTACTAAATTCTTTTTTTTTTGCTAGTTTAATATTGTTTCAAAATAATTTGTTATTGTTTTTAGATGTTATTAGACGTAGGGAAAATTATTTAATGGTGCATTAGAATAATATTAAAAAAATACCTAATCATATTAAAAAAATACATCAAAATAAAATATTTTTACTTTCTGGTAAACTCAAAAAATACTTTTATTCTTTCTGTATATTTCATGATTTGAAAAAAAAATAAAAACAAAAAATATATTTTCAAAAACACTATACCATGTGAGGTATATTGTTTTGGAAAATAGTATGCTCGATTTGTAGCAATATAATATTTATATAAATCTTATAAACATATAACATTATATATAAACATTTATACATTTATATAATTGTATGACAATATATATATATATATATGGTTATACTTTAATATATATAAACATATAACATTATATATATACATTGATATATTTATATAAACCTATAATGTTATATATAAATATTTATACATATGTATAAATGTTATAAATATTTATACAATATTTACATAACACTATCCGTTTAAATAATTGTTGATATAACATTTATATAACATATATAATATTTATAAATATTTATAATCATTTATATAGCATATAAATTTTTATATATAAATATAATATGTATAATGTTTATATAATGTTATATATATACTATATAATATTTATAAAAGTGTTTACATATATGTGTGTGTGTGTGTACCATTTATAAAAATATTTTAAACACAACATTATATCTAAACACTTGTACATTTATATAATCATTAGCCATTATATATATAAGTTTATACTTTAATATAAATGTGGAATTGAAAGAATAGTGATGTGCAATATGATGCTTGTATGCATACACAAAAGATTATCTCTATAATATATATATCATATTAAGAAATGATATATCATAGAGGGATATTAGTAGTTTTATCTATAAATGAGACAGAGTATTATTAGGTTTTGAGGAAGACAAGACAATTATCATTGTCATTTAGGAGTCTTCATAGAGCTCCTCTATCATGATGCTTACTTTAAAGAAGTAAACAAATCTTTTTTTAAAAATTGTTGTTGATACTTCTCATTTATTATGTACTTAAGTTATCATAACTCATCTTTTTACTTTATATAATGATTAATTTAGAAGTTAATAATTATAATATAGAAAATTATTTTTTGCTTAATATTTTCTACTTGTTTTTTTTAATTTAAAATAGCTACTAAAAAAATTATCTAAAATCATTTATTATAGTAATATACAAGTTAAATTTGGATGCTTTTATCTTTCTTTTTTTTAATTTTTGGATTTATTTGTAGTCTTATTTTTATGAATTATATTTTTAAGTAATTAATTTTTAATTTTATCTTTTTTAGATAATGTTAAGATTATATATTTTTAAAATTTTTATGGTCAGATATTTTATTAGTTGTTTGAATATTATTGATATGTTACTTATTCATTATTTACTTGGTTATTTTTTTTATTTAATTGAGATATTATAAATTTTGTATGGTTATACATTTATACAATTTATCAATGGTTATATGAAATAATATGTATTTTTAATAAATGAATTAATATGAAAATTTAATTACTTATTAATAGTTTTCATGGTTATTAGTAATATTATTTATTTTCTCAAATGTTATAATCATAAATTAATTTTTTTATTTCTGAAATTTATTTGATTAATTTATAAATTGTATTATAAAAAATAACAATAAATGTTTCATAAATTATTAAGCATAAATTTATCTATTTATGAAATAATATAATTAATGGTTAAATATAAAATAATTTTATTTTCTAATATTTTCCATCTCTAACCTGTCTCTCCCCCATCTTGTCATCTCTACATATTTAGGTTGATTCACTTCTAAAAAACCTTCGAGTCTTAGAGCACAGTACCATCGCACCAGCATTTTGAATAACCATATTAAACAAATAATGTCTCTCTCTCTCTCTGTGTATTTTTTTTTTGTTTATTTTCATTATAATTTAATGAGAAATTAATAATGGGTTTTACAAATTTAAAATCAGCAGTGAGCTAAATGGTGCTTTTTTGTTGAGGTCAAATGTCTTAATGATAAATTGGTAGAGTGAATTTTTTTTAATGATTATTTTTTTAAGGTTTAATGAATTTCAAATCACCAAAAAATGTGCTAACTCTGAAATTGTGAAATAGGAAAACAAGAGAGCGAGAGATATAGGAAAAACAAGGGAGAGATTTCGTATTACTTCAAGACTCATACAAAGGCTCCCTATTTATAGGGTTTAATGCATGAATACATATTAAATATGAATACATATTAATCCATGCCAATTAATACACATTAATGTATGAATAATAAGAGTCACAAGAATATCAATAGTCAAGAAATTGATGGAGAGTTTATGGACATCCATAATATTGTTCATAATACTCCCCCTTGGATGTCCATGATACTGCCTCATTAAAAACCTTTACAGAAAATCCTAGTGGGACAAAACCATGGTAAAGGAAAAAAGTACAGTATAAAAAATTTACTCCTCTTCGCAACATCACTTTAAATCTCTGAGCCTATGCATTCCAGTGCTATGAACTAGCCTTTCAAATGTTTAGTAGGTAGAGCCTTGGTGAATAAATCTACTAGATTATTAGTTGAACAAATTGATTGAACATCAATATCACATTTCTTTTGTAGATCATGAGTGAAAAAAATTTTGGTGATATATGTTTTGTTCTATCCCCTTTAATGTACCCATTTTTTAATTGAACAATGCATGCAACATTATCTTCATACAAGGTCATAGGGACCTCCTTGCTAAAAACAAACTACATAACCCTCGAATATGATGTATTACAGATCTTAACCAAAAATATTCTACTTGCTTCATGAATTGCTAAGATCTCTACATGATTAGATCTGGCGGGTAATTAATTATTTCATAGAATGTCATGAAATGGTGTATCACCACATGTGAACAAATAGCCTATTTGTGATCGATCATTATGAGGATCAGACATATATCCCACATCTACATAACCAATTAATTATGCTTTGGGTACATTGAGATAATATAGGCCCAAATCCATCATACCTCGAAGATACATCACTATATGTTTAACTCCATTCCAATATCTTCTTGTTGGACAAGAACTATATCTTGCTAACAAATTTACAGAAAATGATATATCAGGTCGTGTGTGACTTGCAAGATACATTAGTGCTCCATTAACACTAAGATATGGTACTTTAGGACCAAGAAGCTCTTCATCATCCATCCGAGGTCGGAAAGGATCTTTATTCACATCTAATGACCTTACAACCATTGGAGTGCTCAATGGATGGGCATTATCATTAAATAATTATTTTAACACCTTTAATATATAAGCTGATTGATGAAGAAAAATTCTTTTCTCTAAGTGTCCAATCTGCAAACCAAGGCAAATTTTTGTTTTTTTGAGATTTTTCATCTCAAATTCTTTCTTTAAGTTGCCTATTGCTTCTGAAAGCACATTCGTAGTCCCAATAATATTCAAGTCATCAACATAAACTTCACTTATAACAAACTCAGATCCAGATCTTTTAATAAATACACATGGGCAAAGTGGATCATTCTTATACCCTTTTCATAATAAATATTCACTAAGACAAATATCACATGCATCTAGATTGCTTCAACCCATATAGAGATCTGCATAATTTTATCTAGTAAAGTCCTCGAGGACTTGAATTATGTGTTGCAAGCAATTTTAATCCTTCTGGATTTTCATGTAAATGTCACTGTTAAGTGGTCCATATAAATAAGCCATAACTACATCCACTATAGGGAATACTTCTCTTCATAATCAATGCCAGATCTTTGAGAGAATTTGTCCAACTAATCGTGCCTTATATTTGACAATTTTATTTGTCGCATCTCATTTTCATACAAATACTCATTTGTATCCTACATGTTTGACACCATCATGTGTATGTACAATAGAATCAAAATTTTGGTGTTTTGAAAGAGAATTCAATTCTACTTCAATTACATCTTTCCATTTTGGTCAATCATCTCTCTGTCTATATTCCTTGATGGAATTTGGCTCAAGGTTCTTATTGTCATTAACAATGTTGAGTGCCATATTATAAGCAAATATTTCATCGACAGCAATTATATTCTGATTCCACCTTTGGCCAGTTGTGACATAGTTTATCGAGATCTCTTGATTGTCACAAGTTTCAGGTACCTGAATTTTTTCTAGAATTACAACTGGGGACTCTTCTAGAGCTATCAATTCCTCAACTTGATTCTTTGATCCTTTTCTTTTCTGAGGATTTTTATCTTAGGAACCAACTGGTTGACCACATTTCACTGATGCTTTAGGTTCATTAGCAATAGATTGTCCTACCAGGACTTCAATTCTAATTGGAGCATTAGTAGTTGGCATGTAAGATATAGATACTCTCTTAGGATTAGTAAATACATCTGGCAATTAATTTGCTAAATTTGCAAATGAATAATATTTTGAACTTCTAGTTCACATTCCTTTGTGCGAGGGTCAAGATGAGACAACAACAATTGATTCTAACTAATAGCTTTTTCTAACTGTTTATTTTCTTTCTTTAAAGTTGGAAAATCTGATTCATCAAAATGACAAACAAAAAAATGAGCCATAAATAAATTTCAAGTTGTTGGCTCTAAATATTTGATTATCGATGGAGATTCATATCGAATATGTATTCCCACTCTTCTTTGGGGACTCATCTTAGTGCGTTGTGGTGGAGTAATCAGAACATATACCACACACCCAAAAATCCTTAGATGAAAAATATTTGGTTCTCAACAAAAACTAATTGTAAAGGAGAGAAATCATGATAATTTATTGGTCTAATACGAATCAGTACTACTGCATACAAAATAGCATGGCTCCAAGCAAAAGTTGGGAGCTTCATCCTTAATAATAATGGCCTTGTAATTAATTGAAGGCATTTAATAAATGATTCTGCAAAACCATTTTGTGTATGAACATATGCTAAAGGATGTTCAACAGTTATTCCAATAGACATATAATAATCATTAAAAGCTTGGAAAGTAAATTATCCAGAATTATCAAGATGAATTGACTTAATCAATAATCTAGAAAATGAGCCCATAACCAAATTATTTGAGCAAAAAATCTAGCAAATGCTCTGTTATGTGTTGATAACAAACAGACATGTGACCATCTCATTGATGTATCAATCAGAATCATAAAATATCGAAATGGTTCACATGGTGGATGAATAGCCCACATATATCACCTTGTATACGTTGCAAAAATGCAAGGGGTTATGTCTTATTTTTGTTGGTGAAGGCCTTATAATTAACTTCCCTTGAGAATAAGCAGCACTTGAAAACTCATTGGATAAAAAATCTTTTCATTTTTCAGTGAATACCCACTTGAATTTTTATTGATTCTTTATATCATTATAGACATAGGATGTCCCAATCAGTCATGCCAAACAATAAAATTATTTTCATCAGTAAACTTTTGGTTTACTATGGCATGTGTCTCATTTGTGCTTATGTTTTTGTAGTACAAACCAGGAAAAAATGGGTAAATATTTCAATATATTTATTTTACCTGAGACAAAATTAGTAATATATAAATACTCAGTGTTATCTTTATTCGTAGTCTGAATATGATATCCATTTTCGAATATCTTTAAAACTCAATAAATTTCTTTGAGACTTTGTAAAATATAATGCATCATCAATATGAATTTTTGTTCCTCCGAGTAACAATATATTAGCTCTTCTAAAGCCCTCAATCAATTTTTCACTATCCAATATTGTATTTACATCTAATCCTTGCATTATTAAAAAGGAAAAAATTTATCTTTAAGTATAGTATGTGTTAATGCACTATCTGCAGACATATATCATTATCACCGATTGAGGATCCCACCAGATGAGTTTCTATATTCTTCAATATATCTCTTGAAAATCCAATGGAGCTTCATTCTGATAATATTATTAAATTGAAGGATAAGAGAGAGAGATATAGGAGAAATAGGGGAGAGATTTCTTATTCCTTCAAGTATATTGTGACTCATACAAAGGCTCCCTATTTATAGGGTTTAATAAATGAATACATATTAAATGTATTAATGAATACATATTAATCCATGCTAATTAATACACATTAATCTATGAATAATAATAGTCACAAGAATATTAATAGTCAAGAGATTAATGGAGCATTTATGGACATCCATAATATTGTTCATAATAGTGTGAACTTTTTTTATTTTAATGATTCTTTTTTTAAGGTTTAATGGATTTCAAATCAACAAAAGTGTGCTAGCTCTGAAATTCGAAGAAGAATAGTAAAAGATGAAGAAAATAATAACAAGAGGAGAAGAATAGCAAGGTACTATAATTTTTTAAATTCAAGTTATATCTTATATTTTAATTTATGGGTTTTTATATTTTAGAATTTTTTTTCTGTAGAAAGATGAATATGAAGAACCTGTGGAAAATTTTTTACTAATCAGGTTTCTATGGTTATAGTGTGAAACTCTTATATTTTTTTCAAAGAAGAAGGTACAACTTAACCATTATAACCTTAAATTTTGTTGTCATTGCTCATGTTGATAGGTTGTCGAGGCTATAATTTTTGTTGGTGGATGATGATGATTCTTTTTAGTTTTTTTTTCTTAATAAATCATATTTTTTGGTCTTTAATTAGGTACCCAATAAATTACATAGTAATTCTATTTGTTAAGATTGTAGATGCTTTAATTAATTTAATTGGCTGATATTAATTATTGTTTAATAGTACTATTAAAAAAATTGACTACACTAAGTCTTTATTATATCTATCCAATGTTGGCTTGTAGAATCAAAGCACACTTGATGGTGAAATGGGGGGGGGGGGGGGGGGGGGGGGGGGGGTGTGAAGACTAAGAACCCAAGTGAGACTATACATTATTGTAAGCGGGGGAACAAACATTGTACAGAATTTTTTCAAAGTATTTTATTAGATACCATGCATTCTCAATGCACACTAGCCATGCATGGTCACTTATTTCGTGTATACATTTATAATAAGTAATTATTGCATCATTATACAATGTTAACATGAGTAATATGATAGATAATTTGATTAGTAATCGAGTATACCCTTCTATTTTTAAAAATGTGCATTTAGTATATATATCCAAAGTAGTAGATGTGGGGTGCATGTGAAGTTGCTTATTTAGTATCGTCTATGTTTGTTGTACATGCACATTATTTATTGTTTACAATGAAACATGTATACTAATATACTCTGTACAAAAAAACTTGCCAATTTATTTGTCACGCATACAAAAAATTAAAAATTATCAAAAATAATATTGTACAACTAAATGAAAAAAAATCAAACAAGATGAAACACATTTAATAATGACTTTCAAAATTTTGACTATGATCTAATGTTGATTCTGAGATTATTACTAAGAATCGATATATCAAAGTAAAGTTTTTTAATAAAAATTGTTTATTGGATTTAAATCTCCATATGAAAAAATATCTTTAATATTGGTGTGATATTTTAGATTAATGTTATTCTAGTAGTATATTTTTTGTTAAATTCAATATTTAGCAATAAAAAATTAATGAAAAACAAAATCAAAAATCATCATTAATGCAAAATATGATACTCTTGATATATGATACTCTTAATATAGGATATGTTTTCCTTTTATTTTTTTTTTAGCTATTTTAGATTTAGCATTTGTTAATAAATTTTTGTTGTTCAATGGATACTCTTGATATATGATACCACACACACACACATATGCATGTATAGTTTTTTGTTTGTATTTATGTGTATCATTGTATTTTTTGTCATATATATATTTGCAACATTTTGTTTTGGTGTAAGATTATATATTAGTATATTAAATAATTTTATAAATTTTATGCAATTATAGCCATGTTATTGTTTGATAAAATTAATTAACCTATTTTAGAATCTTTTAAAAAAAGTGATGTGGCCATTTGGTTGATTTTCTCGTGGATTATTTGGGCATTGTGAAAAATAGCCCTCTCAGCTGCTCTTGCCAAAATGTTGCTTTATTTTAATCTTTTCTTTGATAAAATAATACTTTTATGTGTTCATTCTTCTCATAATAGATTAAAATGAAATAACATATTATGTGAGCTAATAACCATCATAAAAAATGAAAATAGGCTTTTCAATACAAAAATTAATTTCTTAGTTAAATATCTAATCAAAAGTATATAAGTGATGATCATATCTATAATTTTTGTTAAATTAATAAGTTGCTATCCTTCGTATCGTTTAAGTTTGAATTGATGTGTATGTAAATAATCTTTAAGTAAATTACTAAAAAATTAGGATTAAGTTCTTTTGCACTACTATTTTTGGAGTTCTTTAGTTCATAAAATGGTGTGTTCTTAGGCTGCTACTTCAATTAACTATTTATTTATGCATATCTTTGGCCTTAAATCTTGGTGTTTAAGTCATGTGTCTCTTTAAAATTAAGCTTTAGTTTTACTAGATTATATTCATCCATTTCTAATCTCTATCTTGTTAGTAAACTTTAAGTAGGATGTGATAGAATTGCTAAGAGCTCTTTAGTCAACTAGTTTTGCTTAATTCTCATTCTTCTTATCTCAATCATTTTCTTTAGCAAACTATCTTTTGATTGCAGTTTTCCACAAAATATGTTAATGTCTCTAATTATTGGTATCTTTAATTAGTTCATATTGTAATGCTAAGAATCTGAAATTGCAAGCTACTTCACATCTATGTTTTTAGTTTAATACTTTGTATGATATGTTTTCTGTCCAAACTTTTATTTGCAAAAAATTTTTGAATTGGATATTCATTCCTTTTATTTTTCTTTCCTATTTATTTTTATATTCAAAGATTGAGTTGAATCACAGTTGAAATTTTGATCTTTGATCTTCATTGAGAAGTGAGAAGCTTACTCCTTCAAACTTATAATTCCTTTTTTTTTCTTCCTTTCTTGTCCTTTCACTTGGTTCTTGTGTTCTCCTAATTCTTGCCTTTTTGTGTGGCTTTGATTGGTGCACTAGAAGAGACATGCTCTCTTCATCTAGCAATATTGTGATATCTTTTCAACTTTAGCATGCTAATAAATTCTTGTTTCTTCATGTAGATTCTACAAACACATTGCCTAGATATTCATGATATTTTGCCTTTGCATATTCATATGTAAGTGATTTTATTTAATTAATAGTATTTTTTGAAGTCATTGTATGTTTCATTTAGAATTATGATTGAGCATAATTCTTTGTAAATATAATAGAGCAAAATGAGTTCAGATCATCAGTGGATGTACAAAAGGTTTATGAATGGAATTTTGAATAATATTTTTTGAGTGTGCTAGAAACTTTCATCAACTTTGCTTGTAGTCAATCGAGATGGAAAGACAGAGATAAAATTAAGTGTCCATATAATAACCACAAGTTCTGAATATGTCTTTTCGTGATGTAAACACTATTAGATACCATGTGGCTAAATATGGTTTTGTACCAAATAATTTTGTTAGGATATATCAAGGGAAAGTACAATGGCTGTCAACATTGACCAAAATGAGGTATTGAATCATATGTATGTAGTGAAGAAGCATCAAACACATACCATAGAATGGTCATGGAAGCTACGGGTGTTGACTTCAATATGGATTACATGGATGAACCACATTATCCTGAAGCTAGAAATTTTATGATATGCTTAAAGCTGCAGATAATGGGTTGTGGCCTAATTGTAAAACACATTCGCAATTGTCACTTGTGGCTCGACTTATGAGCATGAAGTCAAAAAATCATATGTCTGAGATATTATTTGATTAGGTGACAGAACTAATGAAAGAAATTGTTTTGGATAATAATTTGGTCACAAACAACTATTACAGTACTAAGAAGTTATTACGAGGTATGGGTCTATCAGTGGAAAAATTTGATTGTTGTTTTAATGGATGTATGTTATATTGGGATGGTGATAGTGATTTAATTAGATGTAAGTTTGAGATCATCCTCGTTAAAGAAGGCTCCTCGTATTGCAGAAATGAGATAGAAGATGAAAGTTGCATTTAAGAATATGTATTACTTCCTTTAATTCCTCGATTGCAGAGACTATATGCATCAAATACTAGCAAATGATATGAGGTGCATTCTGAGTATGAGGCTGAACAAGGGGTAATATGTCATCCATCAAATTCACTTGCTGAAAGTTGAAATGTGAGATTGGGTCTCTACACTGATGGTTTTCAGCCATTTGGTCAATCTAGAAAATAGTATTCTACATGGCCAATGATAGTGACACCTTAGAATTTGCCTCCATGGTTGTGTATGAAGGAATATATGTTTTTGTCAATATTGGTTTAGGCCAAAAAATCCAAAATACATGTTGGATGTTTTCTTACAGTCTCTATAGCATAGTTGAATCATTTGTGGGATGTTGGCATGAATAAATATGACATCTCAAAGAAGCAAAGTGTAATTATGCATGCAGCCCTTATGTTGATGGTAAGTGATTTTTCTGCATATTCAATATTGTCTGTTGGAGTACTATAGGATGGTTAGCATGCCCATATTGCATGGACAAGTCTGAAGCTTTCACTCTCAAATTCAGTGGTAAATAGTCATGGTTTTAAAACCATTGTAAGTTTCTACCTATGAATCATCCATTCCATAGAAAGAACTACATTTCAAAAAAATAAAATAGTGACGTTTCCACTAGCTATTCATTCAGGAGATGATATCTTGACAAAGATTTAGAGTTTGGGTCTAAAGAAAGTAACTGAAATTGATGCTACTGGAACTAATGGACCAATATGCAAAATATTTGGCTAGAAAAAACATAGTATTTTTTTGGGACTTGCCTATTAGAGGTCTAATTTAATTTGTCATAACTTGGATGTATTGCATATTGAAAAAAATATGTTTTACAATGTTTCAACCCTCCTAAATATAGATGAACAAAAAGGACACTATAAAATCAAGACAAGAGTTAAATAATTGCTATCGGTGTCCTGAATTGAAATGGAATGAGGCTACAGAAAAATACCCTAAAGCTTGTTACACACTTGAAAAGAAGGCAAGACATAATTGTGTGAATGGGTCAAATTTTGAAATTCCATGATGGATATGTGTCAAATATTGGCAGATGTGTGGATATGAAGAAGCTTAGGTTATTTGGAATGAAAAGTCATGATTGTCATGTATTATGTAGAGATTAATACCAAATGCTTTCCGTTAAATACTTTTTCTGTGTTTGGAAGGTCCTTACAGAACTTAGTTTGTTCTTCAAAAGCTAATCACAACCACAATCAAAATAGATGACATTGTGAGACTGGAGAATGACATACATCTCATTCTTTGTAAGCTTGAATGAATATTCCCACTGAGCTTTTTTGACTCAATGGAGCATTTGCGGTCCATTTGGCTTATGAAGCAAGGATAGCCAGCCATGTAATACAGGTGTATGTATCCTTTTGAGAGGTAAATAAATATATGTAATTGTATTTTATTATTTCAAGCATAATTAATATTGTAATTTGATTTTATTAAACATAACAAAATGGTTGTAGGTATTTTCGTAAGTTTAAATTGAATGTTAGAAACATGCCAAAAGTTGAAGGTTCAATTTGTAATGCATATTATGTAGAAAAGCATTTTTTTGTTCTTATTCTTTTGAGGACCATATCAATACAAAGAATATAAATTGCCTCAGAATGATAAAGGTCATGTGCTGGTAGAAGAATATGAATCTGAGGACAAGTTATCTATCTTCAAGCACCCTAGAAAAGCATTTGGAAGAGCAAAGAAAAGATGTATGATAGATGAATAGTACAAAGCAACTCCTAGCTACCTTTTACTTAATTGTGAGGAGGTTGCAGCATATATTGAGTATGTATACCCAAAATGATTGAAGGTTTAATCATAGATAATTTTGTCTTGAATAGTAATAATTAAAAATTAATATCCATTATTCTCCTCTGTCTATATTTGTGTAGTGTTTATATTGAGCAGTTAAAATAAAGGCAACCATCCATTCCTAGCCATAAGGTCGCTATGCTAGAATAGAATTTGTGAATTAGTTCAAGAACTATGTGAGAATTATTAAGCCTTAATTTTTTGAATAATATTTATTAGTATCTTATATTTTTTAACATCATTTATTGAATGTATGCAATAGACAAATGATCGTTAAAATGGAGATTCCCATATTCATACAGAATCTAAGTAAAGGCCCATTTTGATATGTGACATCCTATCCTGGGTATTTTGTCAATGAATATAAATTTCACAAAAAGGGCATTCTTCTTCTAAAGCAACTATGAACAGTGGTGTATGCATTAAAGGCTCAAGTTATAGTGTAAGTGAGATTGATTATTATGGTCAACTAGCAGAAGTTATTGAGTAGAAGTATCCTGGACTCCAAAATAATAGGATTGTATTATTAAAATGTGAGTGGTTTGATCATACACGAAATGTTGGTACAAAGATTCATTCGGATAATAAGCTAGTGGATGTTATCCATAAATGTAG
This sequence comes from Sapria himalayana, assembly GCA_029783825.1. Classification (NCBI taxonomy): domain Eukaryota; kingdom Viridiplantae; phylum Streptophyta; class Magnoliopsida; order Malpighiales; family Rafflesiaceae; genus Sapria; species Sapria himalayana. The sequence goes on from JAREIK010001183.1 coordinate 57,860, forward strand.
ATTTAATTGATATGAGCCATTTATTATGGTAGTTCAAGCCACTCAAGTATATTATTATACATATTCGAGTTTATCTCATGATAAGAGTGACTGGGGGCTATTTGCAAAATCAAAGCTCGATCAAATTTTGAAGTACCAACATCTCAACAAAGAAGTGCAAACTTAGCTATTGCATCAGCATTTCAAGAAGATGACATAATTAATATTGAGCCTGTGCATGTAGATGAGATCCAGAAAACTTATGTGACTCAAATGGTGGCCTAATAGATTTTGAAGATGATCATTTTCATCTGAAGATGAGTTGGAACTTCCATCAGAATCAGATGAAATGTCAAAAGATCCATTAAGGGTGATAGTGATACCGATAATTAAACTGTTATAATATTATTAGAATATTATAATTTCAAAGACTTTCTATATTTTGTTGGAATCCATTGTGTGTGTTATTCTAAAATGCATGGTTATTCGTCATACAATATCAATTTATGTTTTCATTATATCTATATTTGTTCATTGTTTTTCCTTTTTATAGTAGATGGCATAAAGGACTTGGGCATGGTTGAGGTGGACGTGGATGCAGACATGGACGAGATTCATCTAGTATTTTATGTATTTTGTACAATCAGTACATCTCATACCCACCCTATCCAGACTTCAACATCACCATCACCATCATCATCACCATCATTGACACCTTTACCATCACCTTTATCGATATAAGGCCACCACCCATTGTCCTCCTGCACACACTTCTGATCCATCACCATCTTCTACACCACATTTTTACACCATCAGTTGTTCTCTAATTTATAGCACCATCGACATCATTAAATGTTGTGGCTTCATCTTAGGTAGTGCTAAGTTAGTAATAGAAATTATGGATGGGAGGTATAAAAAAATGTAAAAATTATTTTAATATAAATATATGATGTCCCTTTTAGTGGTTTTGTTTTATATATAGTTATAATTGCTTATTTTCAATGTTAATTATTTATTTTATAGTTTAATTCCATCTCACAGTGTTTGGTATAATTACAAAGTCTTTCAACAAAATGGTTGATTCCAAAGCATTATAGTGGAAAAAAGTTTCTGAATCAACAAAAGAGACTAACTTTTATGACTTTCAGGTAAAAACAAAGAAACAAAGCATTGAAAATTAATTATCTAATTAGTTAACTATTATGTGGTTATTATTCAAGCATAAAAAATTATGTCCTTTTTATAATATAGTTTTTTGTGATTTTTATATATAAAATCAGTGTACATGGGCACTCCAATTTGATGGACAGATAAAGTAATTGTGAGAGAGCAAAACTATGAATGGTACTTAGATTTTGTCCATAAATTAAGTTTCTAAAAGTTAGGCCTGATTTTATACCTGAGGATGAGTGGCCCAGTGGCTTAAGTATTGGGAGGAACTAGAAGTGAAGAAAAAATCAAAGATAGCCAGCAAAAATGACGGATTGAGGTAGCTAGACCAGGTACAGGAATGTCTCACCACACAAGAGATCAAAGTCGTGCATTGAGTATGCTCGAGATTGGGTACAATTTATAACTTTAAAATTTATATATTTAGCAGTTGGCCTAATAGTCCAAATAATTTATCTTTGCATGGTTTTAAATTTTAGCTAAAATTTTCTAACATATGTTATTTTTTGACATAATAAATACAAACATTGGGCTGGATAATTGGGCCAAGATCCTAATTTTTATGTGATTTTCAGGAAGATGCATGTAAGAAGTGGATTGGCATTTTGTTGGCAACAAGTCTCATATGATTGCTATAAGAATGTGTATTTAATAAACTTTTAGAATACTGTATAAATTTTAAAAGTTGTGTGGAATAAAAATATTTGATTTATTTTATTTAAATCTAGCATATATTTTATTCTATTTTATTATAGGACCTCATGGAGGAATGTGTGATAGCTACTTCTCAGTCATTTGAAAGTTCTATGGGACTTCAACCAAGTGACTATTATCTTTTTTTATTTGGAGACCATAAAAGGTCAGGAAGAGTGAGTGTAAAGCATCAGCTGAAGGGAGTGGATTTTTGTTCTAAGTCATGCTTCTAGTTCCTCTATCATAACACTAGTGGAAGAGGCGTCAACAGCTAGAAATAAAACAAATGAATGATTTGTATTTATGGAGAAAGAAATTAAAGAGAAGGATTAGATATACTTTTTGAAGGATAAAATGCAGGAAATAAAAGAAGTGAATGATGAGGAAAAAGTTAAGAATGCAATGCAAAAGCATGTCTTATATAGAGTCATAGTTAATGGCCTTGACTTAGCAGATAGCATACTAACTTCTAGCAGAGAAACCATGCAGGAGAAGCAAGCACAAATGCACTAGCTAATGATGAAGATGATGATTTAGTTTTAAATGATTATATACTTATGTAATCTTTTTGTTTTAACTATGTAACTATTGTATCAGAATAATTTCTAAATTGCTTTACTTTTTGTTAATTATAAAAAATGGGTTATAGTATATGTTTTTATTCAATTTAATATAAATATTTAAAAATATGTAATCAAATTTTTTTAAAAATTAAATTGTGAAAAGATTTGGAATGAAAATAGCTAGGGATTTTTTCGCTAATTTAGATAGGGAATTTTCTATATATATTCAGGAGAAAAAATTATTACTACTTAATTATGATCAAAATATTAAGGGAAAAAATATAATTAGCTAGGATTTCTATAATTCAAAAATTTGCTAGGGAATTTTTTTTCCATTAATATTTTGTGATGAGCACTTTAGCTTTGGATAATTTACGTCATAAATCCATTGCTATTCTATTTAATGACAGAATTTCTTATACTATATATATATATATATATATATAACTAAATGTTTTAACTATATATAACTATTTATAACTCTATATACTATATATATAATAATATATATATAAATAATTGTATCTTACTATATATATAACAATAAAAACATTATACATAACTATATTTAATATATAATTTACAACATATATTTAATATACATTTTTATATATTATTAGATAAAAATGTGTTTTGCTATATCTATACCTATAGATAACTATATGTATAAATATTAAAATTATAAAAAAATATATATATACCTACATGTATAAATATAAGTTTAACTATATGTGTAACTATATGTATAATAAGATAAAACTATATTTATAATTACATGTATAAAACATATTACATTATGTTTAACTAATGTATATAACTATATATAAATATCTGTATGACTATATAAAACATTATATAATTAGATATAACTATATTTGTAACTATGTATACATATGTAAATCTATATATTTGTTTATAACTTTGTATACATTTATGTATAACTACATATAACTACTTGTATGAATTTATATATGTTATATAATATATATATATATATAACTATATGTTTAACTATAATAACTATTTATAACTACATATACTATATAATACATATAATATAAATGGGATAATACTAATTGTTGCACTAACTTGAAATTAAATAACTAAAGATATAATATCAACAATATGTAGCACATAGCATGAGAGTGTTAGTTGGTCAGATATAGCATGATGTTGAATAAAGGGTAGTACTCTTACCTAATCCCACCCCTTGGCCTCATTCTCATATATGAACTTATATGAAAAAATGTAATAAATGATAGGTTTGTATAGAAGATACTGTTTTATTCTTTTATATAATTCTTCATTCTAACACTGCATTCTCTATGTACTCTCACTCCCTCTCTCATTCTTTCTGTGTCACTCTCTCTCGTTTCTCTCACTTGCTATATTATATCTTGCTCTCTTTCTTTTTTACTTTCTCTCTCCCTCTCTCTCTCGCCCTTTCTTTCTCGTGCTCTCTCTCACTCTCCCTCACCCCGCTTTCTCTCTCACAACAAAAGTGCGGACTTAGCTATTGCACTGGCATTCCAAGAAGATGACATAAATAATATTGATCATGTCCGTAGATTAAGATCTAGAAAATTTATGTGACTCAAATGGTGCCCTAATAGAAATTGAAGATGATAAATTTCTATATAAGATGAGTTAGAACTTCCATTGGAATTAGACAAAATGTCATAAGATCCATTGAAGGATGATAATGATGCCAATAATTAGACTATTATAATTATATTATAATATTAAACTATCAAAGACTTTCTATATTTTGTTGAAATCTATTGGTGTATCTATTCTAAAATGCATGGTTGTTCATCATATTTTATTATTTGTTCTATGTTTTTATTTTTTGTATAATAGATGGCAAAAAAAGATTGTGGCTGGTGGGAGGAGGTGGACAAAGTACTGGACCAAATCCATCTAGTATTTTACACCATTTTACAATTCAGTACCATCTCATACCCACCATATCCAGACATCAACATCACAATCACCATCTCCATTTCCATCACCATCACCATCATGACACCTTTACTATCACCTTTTTTCAGATTAAGCCCATCACCCATTACCATTCATGCACACACTTTTGATCCATCATCATCTTCAATAGACATTTTACACCATATTTCTTCCATTTACAGAACCATTGACATGATCAAATGTTGTGCCTTTCACTACTTTAGTGCTAAGTTAGTAATTGAGATTGAGGCTTGGAGGCTTGGAGTTACATATAAGAAATATGTAAATTACTCGAATAAAAAATTATGATGTTCTTGTTAGTAGTTTTTTGTACAAGGTTTTTCCATCTCACATCTATTCGGCGATAATTACAAAGTCTTTCAAGAAAATGGTTGGTTCTAAAGCATTCTTATGGAAGAAAGTTCTAAATCGGCAAAAAAGTCGAATTTTAATGACTTTCAGGTAAAATAATGAAACAAAGCATTGAAACTTAATTATCTAATTAGTTAACTATTATGTTGAATATTTTTCAAAATAATAATTATGTCATTGTTATTAATATAATTTTTTGTAATTTTTTTATTTATAGAAAGCCTCCAAATGGGCACCCAAATTTGATGGAAAGATAAAGTCATTATGGGAGAGCAAAGCTGCTGAATGGTATTCTAATTTTGTCAATAAAATTGAAGATATAAAAGAAATGCCTGATTTTATTCTAAGGATGATTGGCCAGAGTAACTTAAGCATTGAGAGGAGCCATATGTAAAAAACAATTAGAGATTTCTAGCAAAAATTGATGAATTAAGTTAGTCGGACTAGGTACAGAAATGTCTCGCCACAAAGAGGGTCAAAGATGAGCTTTGAGCATGCTCGAGATTTGATACAATTTTAAAAATGTAAACATTTATATATTTAGGTGGTTATCCTAGTAGTCTTATAAATAAAATATGCGCATGGTTTTATT